>JAADWP010001089.1:0-10808 GCA_023336215.1 Globisporangium iwayamae | reverse complement strand
CGAACGACTCGCTTGAGCTTTGCGCACCCAACACAGGAGAGAGAGCTTGCTGCGCGAACTTCAAAGCACGTTCGGAGGAATGGACAAAAGTTCGGCAAACTAGATGTGAGTTCATTATGGATGAAACCGTTCTCCTTTTCTCGGTCTTGTGATTTTCGCCCGACCACGTCACACCCAGGCTGCGCATGTGCTGGATGAAGTTGGACACGAGGCAGAGGTAGATCACGACCATCACGATCGAGAGGGCGACCAGAGCGACACCATGAATATACGATCTTGCCACGGCAGATGCCAAATCGGAGAATGGATTTCGAGCTGCTGATCCACGTAGTAATTTATAATCTCGGAGGGGGAATCTCTTTTTATAACAAAAATTACTTGCAATATAACTGCTTTAATTTGTATCTATATGTTTTGTTTCAGATTTCGAACAGAACATTTTTCTTTCTTTTCGAAAGGATGATTTTGGCTTCGAAAAAGGGCAATACATTATTCTTCGCTTTTTCGTGCATACGCTTATTTATTTCCTGGCCGGTTGCGAATAAAAATTGGAGCAGTTTAAGCAATTAACAGTGATCTGCTTCGATTTTGTGCAGGCGGTTCAACACGAACAATATATCGCGAGACACTGAGACTCAGCAACTATCCCCTCACCCCATGGGGCTCAGCAACTGTCCCTTCACCCTATGAGGCTGTCGCCTTCGGCATCAATTGGTTTCTCAGTCGCAACCCCGTCGCTTGCACGCGGTTGCGTCTCCACACAGTCGACTTTCCCGGGAGCGTGATTTCATTTCTGGTCTTCTATTCTACAACCATAGCCTTCACCACCTCAAGCATGACCGCAAGTTTCGCGCGGCGCTCTCTCTGTAGGCTCTTCGCCTTCTCGAGAAACTCCGTAGATAACTTAGGATCTGCTGCTGAGGACTCATCACCAGGCTTTCCCACTCGCGATGCCTGCTTCCGGACATCTTTGGCCATGTTGACGCTCCCCTTGTTCCGCTGCAACTGTGGCTGGGCTCCTAGCTGAATGAGCAGCGCCTCCTCGTCGTCTTCAAGCTTGCAAACCTCTTGAATCAGTCGATGCAGCGTCTCGTCAGGAACGTAATCCTTAGAGTCTTTTTCACTACTGCTGCTGTTACTGTTGGACGCTTTATTTGGGGTAGTCGTGGTCGAAAAGATGGCCGTCATGGAGGAGGCGTTTCGTGGCTGCACAGACACCGAGTCCGCCCTGGATGGCGATGATCCAGCCGGACTCCCCAGGGGCAAAGTCCCTGGCTGCCAGTGGCTCAGAGGCGTACTGGTCGATGCGACGAACCCAATAGTACTGAGCGTCTGAGGTTGATGAAAGAGCTCGCTGCATTCAATCTCGGCGCACGACGGGCGCTTCAATCGGTCCTCCTGTACCATCCGCTGGATCAGGAGCGCGACCTCCGGGTATTGAACCGTTAGAGAGGGCGGGATCTCCCCCCTACGCGCCGCCGTAAGCACGATGCAGCGCTCCATCTGGGTCGAAAATACGCAGAAGAGCTCACAGAGCAGCACGCCCAGGCTATAGACGTCTGTGGACGCGTCGCAGTCGTGGCAGCCGCCGGCGATCTGCTCGGGGCTGCTGTACATGGGTGTGCCCACGCCGGCTGAGCACGTGTTGAGTGTGTCGCCATCGTCGTATAAACCCTTATGACGGCTTGTACCGAGGCTGCTGGTACTATTAGTATTGTCACCAGGACCAGTTAGGTCGTAGAAGTACTGGGACGGCGGGATGCGCAGACTGCCCTCGACAGTGTTCTTCGCAAGCCCAAAGTCACCAATCTTAACGCACGAGTCTTTTGTGAGGAACACGTTCGCAGGCTTCACGTCGCGGTGCACGAGCCCCTCGCTGTGCACGTACTTGAGCCCGGCGACGATTTGCCGGAAGATGCGCAGCGCCTCATTGGCGTCGAGTTCGCGCCGCTGGTCGAGCCAAAACTGGAGCGAGTTGCCCTCGTAAAGTGCCATCTGAATATACACGTCGATCTGCGTGCACACGGGCCCGACGCTCGCGTGCGGGGACTCGAGCGACAGCAGTCGCTTGCGGAACTGCGCCTTGGGCTTGGCTCCAATGACTGGTGGTGGAGAGACTGGCGATGGGCTTCTTGGCTGGTGAACCGAGCCGTCATTTCTGCCAGAGTCTTCGCCATCTTGCTCCTCCATATCGAAACCCAGGTCGCTGAAGCCCACGCTGCTGTCGTCCTCATCTTCTTCAAAGCTCATCCTTGCACGACTCATGTCTCTGGTAAACAGGTCGTCGTCGTCCTCATCCTCACTGCTGTCCTCCTCATCCCAGTCACTGCTACTACTAGTCGTGCTGGTGCGTTTCGTCTTCGCTGTGGGACTCTTCCCAGGCTTCTCCGAGCGGTCTGGAGACGACGCTTTCTGTTTGCTGCCGTTGCCGCTAGCGAGCAGCTTGTCGACCGAGACAAGCGAGCCGAAGACCCACGTGTTGAAGTATCGACAGACGTTCTCGTGGTCGAGCCTTGCGAGCACGAGCGCCTCCTTCATGAGCGTCGCGCGCATGTCCTCGGGGTTGAAAAACGCCTGCGGCTTGAACCAGAACTGCTCGAGCTTGACCGCGTACCAGCGGCCATCCACGGTCGACTTGCACTTGAAGATCTTGCCAAAGCCGCCTTCGCCCACGAGCTCCTTGACGCTAAAGTCCGTGTCAAAAGGGTTCGAGCGACCGAAGAGGCAGCTACTCGTGGGCTCTACGGCACGTTCGCATCCACTGGCGCCCTGAGAGTTACGATGAGCTCCTCCGCCATTGACTGAGCCGATACTGTTGTTGTTGGGCTGTGACGGCGTCGAGGAGCAACGCGCCAGTGGGAGCATCGTAGTCACGAGATTGTGCTCATTACTGCGTCTGCTGAGGCGATTTGTGCCTCCGCCGGGCTTTTGTTGTTGTTGGCTCACGAACGCACTGCTTTTGGTGGTGGCTTGGATTGGGATCGGCGAAGGCGGCGGCATGGAGACGTGAGCTTCTCTTTGAAGCAGCACTTCAGGTCTTCAGGGAGGTGTCCTGTGATATTCAAGCGCTGTTGAACAGTGAGTGATACATTCAGCCTGTGACCTTCATGGCCAATGCGAAACGACAGGCTCATGTGTGCGATGTGCACGCGGGTCAGGCTGGCTGAAATAGATGGAACTGGTTTCGCGTTTTGCGGCACCATGTTCATAAATACCCAGCGAGCTCAGACCTCTTCGCGACCAAGGAACGGCAGCGACGGCTCGTATTGATCAAGTACGTGACTCACGAGGCATCCAGCTCCATGGCAAAGGATCCCGTGAGTGGTGTCGCGCGGGCGCGGCCGTCCGTGGTGGTGCCCACCAAGCCACCGCCACCACCTCAAAGCGGAGCTGTGAAGCTCGTGAAGAAAGCGACCGAGCGACTGGAAGAAGATGCCAAGGAGATGGAGGACCGACTCGTGCAGCTGCGTCTGAGCATGCTCGAGGAGAAGAAGAAGCGCGACAGAGAGCTCCCTGCCAAACACGGTGGCAGCAGGTGGCGCAGCGCGCGTGAGGATCGCGGTAGCGTGAGCAACTACGCCCAGGATGTGCAGAACAAGGCCAAGACGACGACGAATGCCAAGCTCAGCACGAAAAAGGCCGACGCGAATGATCCAAAGCCCAGCACAGCCAAGGCGAAGAAGAAGAAGAAGGGAGGCTCATCTGGTGAAGGTGGGTCACTAGGCATCCTATCGGCCGCCACAGTGTCCCAATGGAGTACGTCCCAGGTACTCGAGTGGTTGAGTGTGATCGGCCTCGAGGAGTACCAGTTGGGCTTCGAGTACCATCAGGTCACGGGAGCCACTATGCTACAGCTCACGTTGGACGAGCTAGTGCAGATCGGGGTTGCCAAGCTCTCGGCGCGCAACACTTTGTACAATGAGATCGAGAAGATGCGCGACAAGAGCAGCGAGCTGCTGACCTCAACCTCAGGGTTACGTTCAGGTTCAGGCTCGCAGGGACAGCGGAATCACCACCAGCAAGCTGAGATCATCGACTCAAAGCTTCACGACGCGAGTCCGGAGGTGCACTCGCCTCAGTCAAAGACCGAAGGTGGTGGTGGAGTCCACTGGTCCCAGATCAAGCCACTCTCCGAGACGACGGTCGCTCTGGGCAATGGTGAGGTGCCAGTGAACCTCGCAGACGGGGTTTTTGACGAAGACGAGAGTCACGCATCATTTATGAAGGCACTGCTCGAGTGGCGCACTACTGACAACGACCAGACTCCAACTGATGGCCAAACGGAAGTGACTGGTGACAAGGAGGACCTCTGGGTGAACCCGATGCTGAGTATGTTCCAGGACGAAGAAGAAGCGGCGGACGTACCGCAAGGTGGTGGGGCGCTTCTCGACGGTTGCTATGACGAAGAGAAGGAACAGGAAGCCTTCCGACGAGCCGTGGAGGCCTGGCGCACGGGCTCATCGACTACTTCCACATTGTCTACAACGCCCAGTATGACGCAAATTGAGCAGGGCTGCACGACGACCCAGCGGAAAAGCTGCTGGCAGTGCTATCAAGTGGTGAACGTCGACTCGCTGCTAGTGGACGAGCAGACGAGCAAGCCCTTTTGCAGCGCTGCGTGCCAGTCCGTATACCACCAGGAGTACTCTCGTTTCTATCAAAAGCAGTAAAGTATCTAAATCACCACTTTCCAACCAAAGTATGGACTATTGCGATCACAATATTGGTTGTATTGAGTGAGATAACTGGTCAGCTAGCTAGTTGTTGCTGTGGGCGACCTTGTCTTTGGGCTTCTTGCCCGAGCTCGTGCAGAGCAGCACGGACGAGATACGCTTGACGGTCGCGCGGTCCATCACGTCAAAGTCCGTCTCCTCGTTCTCTGTTGTCATCGGATAAAAAGCGTCAGAACCAATTTTCACAATTTTAGAAATTGTCGAAACAAATTTCTACATTCAGCAGAAAATGGTTACAAGAGCAAGAGTAACAAACGCACCGTGGTCGTCGAGTTTTGGGGCAGGCTCCTGGTTGATCCCGGGCACGTAGTACAGCTCACGCTGCTTGAGCGGCACGCGGATGTTGAAAGGTGACGTGAATTTCTCGGCCGAGAAGTTAGGCTCTTTACTGGTATCGCCGCCAGCGACATGCTTCCGGTCGCCTTCTTCGTTGCTATCGTCATCGTCCGAGTCCTCGCCGTCATCATCATCACTAATGTGAGCTTCGTGGCCAGCTGTTGCCTCTGAGTCGGGGCTCTCGCGGATCAGGCGCATCATCTCCTCGCACGACTCGAGCAGCGCCTTCTCGAGTGAGTCCATGTCGTCTATGTTCACGGTCTCGTTTGTGACGTTCTGCAGGATTTGCTGTAGCCCAATCTAGTATAAGAGGCATGACAACAATGTCTCTGTGAGATCTCTACATACAAGGCTACATAGAAGACCTACACTAGACAGACCTTGATAGGCCGCACGCTCTGATCCACAAACATGTACTGATCCACGACCGTTGCGAGCGAGCGCTCGACGGCCAAGATCTCGAGCTCCTTGTTCTCGAGCTTCTGCGACGTCCCGCGCTTCGACAGCGGGTTGTTCTCCATCACCACGCCACGCATCTTTATCTAATAGTACAAATTAGAATCAGTCCCAAGAAACACTATCAGCCAATTCCAATCCATCCATCTATCTTCAATCCCAGATACTAAAACAAAACGTACAATGCTCTGCCGGAGCTGGGCCACGCGCTCGAGTTCGTCTTCATACTTGCTGTCAAGCTCCTTCTTAAGCTCGTCGTGCGAGAGGCAGACGCGGATGACCTCCTCCGGGTCAGCGCCGTCGGCGTGCTGCCCGAAGCCAATGCGCAGGAACGCGTCGCGGAACTCGTCCTGCTGCTCATAGTTGTCGTCTGCGAATTCTTGGGGGAGAAATGCTGACTGCTTGCGCTGACGGCTGGGCGAGCCAATGCACGAACTGCGGCGTCGGCTGGGCGTAGTGCGGCCTGGGGACTTCGATATTGGCTCATTAGCCGTGGTGACGTGGCCTGAGACCGTATACTGAGATTGTTGGGTCTTCTTGGCTTCAATCGCTAGCACCTACAGCCAGAGTATTAGCTTCAAACTTCCCAACGTGACGCCTGGGAAATGGAACCCGAGGTGAACATTTAATTAGACACACATACCTGATCGTTGTAGTACTTTTCGAACTTGGCCTTCTCGCGCGCCCACTTGTGCCGCATGACCACCTCGCACGTGTACTTGCGCTCGTTGGCGGCGATCTCTTCCTTTTGCTGCGCGAGCCGCGCCTGCACCTGGCTCACGGCCTCGGCGGCCGCGATGTCTTTCTTGTGGAGCTCCTGGGTCTGTTGGCTAATGTCCGTGAACTGCATCTTGAGCTCGTTCGTCTCCTGCGAGATGTCGAGGCGCTCCATCTATACGGATAGTATACATATACGGTGTATAGTTTAGCTGACTGTAACATGCAACATACATACCACAACAACGCGACATACCAGCAGGCGCTTCTTGATGTGCTCGAGCACGAGCGTGCGCCGGTGCACCTGGTGCGTCTCACTCGCGCGCTTCTCAAGCTTTGCCTCCAGTTCGTTGATGTTCGAATGCTTGGAGTACACGGGTCTCCGCGAGATGGACGCAATAGGCTGCAGGCGGCCGGGCTCGTCGACAATCGGCGCACCGTCGCCATCGTAGTTGAAGCCTCCGGCACCTCGAACAGAGAGCGCTGGTAGCTCTTCATTCTGATTGTTAACAGCATCACTACCTGTCGCTGTGAGTGACTGGTAGTGCAGCCCCAATGCTTCACTCTCCTTGATGAGGTCCTGCAGGATGAGCTTGGTGCGCTCGACGTCCTCGCGCTTCTTGGCGAGTGCGAAGCGGAGCTTGTCGCTCTCGGCGCGTTTCTGCTCCACCACCTTGCGCACCTTGTGCTCCAGGTCGCGGATCAGGTCCTCGCTCGACGCACCCACTTTGCCCTTCGCTGCATTCGAGGTGGCCGGCTGAGGCAGTAGCATTTGACGCGACGGAGAGTCCAGTAGCAGCGCCGCCGACTGCGGCCGTAGCGCTCCCTGGATCGGCTGCTTGGACACCTTGCGCTGGTTGCTGCTGCTGGTGGCAGATGCGGTACTCGGACGTGACGCCATGATAGCGGCTCACGTGCGGGAGCGTATGAGCTCACAGACGGGTCAATGTACCGACTGCGTGTTCGTCTATGCGAATTCTATTGTTATTCACAAAAGAGATCAAGGCGTTGGCAAGTTGAAGTGTATATCATAACTTTCATCTCCAATCGCTTTTGGGAGGGTGCCACGGCAAGTCTCTAGCGACTGGAAGTCGCCGCGCACGAAGCGGTACTTCCCGGCACTCGTCTTCTTCCTGTTGCTCTTCTGTTGCTGGCGGCTTCTTCCCCTCCCTGGACTTGCGGCGTATTCCCAACTGAGAGAGTGCGCAACAAAACAGGCGAAGATGAGCCTCTGGCAACAAGATCCCAGAGCTGCGCCGAGCGGGAGTTAATGTGCGGATTCCTCCTCGGATGATGCACAAGAAGTTCTTCATCGTAGACGGTGAAACGATTGTCACGGGTGCGTATATGTTCTTGTGTTGGATCTGGTCAGTGTGGAGTCTTGTTTTCAATTATGTGCTTGTGTAGTGTGTCACGCAACGACAAGAGTGAGCACACACGATTGGGAGCTGGAACTCCCACAAAAGCCACCACTGGTATTCAATGTAGCGCACTCTTGGTAGATCCTTTACTGACCACATGCGAAGGCATGGAAATCTCACTGTAAGCGAGGCTGTCTGAACCAGTCAGGCCTCTGACGCTGGGAAGCGCCATCCAGGGGCTCAACTGGAAGATCGGAAAAGCTGCCTGTCCCAACACTAGGACGTAACCTGGGAACCTATTGTCTACCCAGGATACACCACAGCTTGTTGTCTTACGCAGGGTCACTCAACTGGAGTGATAAAGGGTGCGCAGGAAATGACGAGGAGGTTTACGTGTTCGAAAGCGCTGAGACTCGGTTCGTGCGCGACGGTCGGCGACGATTTGAGAGAGCTTGGCGAGAGTCCGACACCATGCCAGAGCTGATCCCAGGCTAGCCTGTGACCAACCAGCGTACGGCATCGCGGGTTCGCGCGAGCGAGTGGTATTACCACTTCTCGCGCACGTGCTGCTATCGCTTCCCCCCGCGCAGGCTGATCCCGGCTCGCATGCAGGATGTTGCCCACACACAAGGATAAACAACGGACAGACCTTCATCAAGACCTTCAAGATCAAAAGCCCACACAGACATCAGATTTGCGAACGGGTACTCGAAGATGCCGTCCTTCACGAGCTGGTAGAAGTACCGCTGCGTCTTGTCTGCCTTGCTGTTCCTTGTTCACGCCCTGCAGCTCGTGCGGATCGTAGTTGTGCAGCGCCTGGCGCCACTTGCGGAGCATGCCATCGAACGTCTTCTTGCTCACGTTCAGCGTCCTGTCGGGCATCATCGAGTGCACACGCCTGCGTCGTTGATGTCTGGTACAGCCAACGGAGCAGCTTACACATCAGTACATGCACGATGAGCAGCTCACTGTATACATGCAAGCCAACCATGAGCGTACCTCGGAACAGCTGCGCAGTAGCAGTCGTAGACAACCGTATTCTTTCCGTAGTCGGTCTGCTTCTGGCGCTGTGCGATGCAATGCTGGGCCTGGCAAGACTGGGAAGGGTGTGTGTGTGTGTGTGTGTGTGTGTGTGTGTGTGAGTGTGTGTGTGTGTGCACAGAGACTCGGAGAAGAGCCTCGTGATGTTCATGGGTTCGTTCGAGTACTACTCGAATCTGCTGTCGTGATGCGAGAGTGGCGCCAAGGCCATAACCATCTCGGAGAACAAGGACACCGGCACGGTCTGCATCGCCAAGGTCGTTGAGGAGCTCATGGGGGACGCGCACCTCTCACTCAAGATCGGTGCATTCTCGGTCGCGTCCAACGTAACTGGCATCCTCTCAGACGTCGACGAGCTCTCTATGACATTACGCCAACATGACGCGCTCGCGTTCTTCGACTACGTGGCCTGCGGACCGTACATGAAGACCGACATGAACCCCGAGTTCCCGGATGCTGGTGGTGCTGGCAAGATGCTCTCGCAGTTCGTGTACCGCGACGGTATCTTCCTGTCGGGCCACAAGTTCATTGGAGGGTCGAGCTCCTCGGGTCTGCTGGTGATCAAGGCCAACTTGGCTGGTATCATGAACGAGCCGACGGCCCCTAGTGGCGACACCGTGTTGTACGTGACCCACAACGACCACCAGTACCTGACGAATACGACGGAGTGTGAAGAAGGTGGTACGCCCGACATCCTGGGCAACATCTGATTGGGGCTTGCGTTTCAGATCAAGTAGCGCATGGGGACTGAGTGTATTGCGGAGATGGAGAAGAGAAATAAGCTCCACATACACAGCTCACTGACCAAGTAGAGAAAATCGTACTGCTCGCCCGCAGTGACTGCCAATCTTCTCGTTCCTGGTCCACTTTGACGACTAGTTCCCGCACTACAACTTTGTCTGCGCGCTGCTGAACGACCTCTTTGGCATCCACACTCGCGGCGGCTGCCAGTGTGCGGGTCCTTACACAGCAAGTTCACAGATAATAGAGAGCGAGAGCTTAGCCCAGGTGACGAACGCCCTCATCGATGGATAACAAGTGCTCAAGCCAGGTGTCGCTCGACTGAGGCAGACAAACCCAGCCTTTGGACAGCATCGGTGCTACAAAGCATCAGGAAGAGAATTTGGCTCAAGCTCGGGTTCTCGTGAACCAGAGTACTCACGCCGCTGCTAGCATTTGCTTTGAGCAGAACCGTCCAGACGCACGCTACGAGCACTTGCGTTGGTTTGCCGATCAACAGGGTGTCTTCGAGACCATTCACCGTGAAGATCTGAGCCCAGCGCTGTCACCTCCAACCTTCGGTGATGAAGTAGCTGGTAAAGCGTGCCGGTTCAAGCCTCTACCATAGACGGGCAGTCAAGGTGACATTACTGTTGCAAGAGAACTCGACACGAATGCTTGGATAGCAAGTGCTGTGTAGTAGGTTGGGAGTGTTGAACGACCATCACTCCAACTTGAAGAGCTCCTTTGTTCGAGGCCATCCGTTAGGTGCCGAGCCAACCCACTGACACACACACACACACACACACACACACACACACATTGGATGCCAACCAATGACTGAAGAGACAACGACAAACAGATATTATGATCAAGTATTCTTGAGCACTGTTTTGACAGTGTCAATCTTATAAAGGCCAGCCTAAGAGGCTCTCTGCTTCCTGTAGTGCCAAACGCCACAATTCATTTTTTTGGCAGAGGAGCCGGAAACGCGGTGTAGATAAACCTTTTGCTACCCTAAAATGCATGTCAAAGGCGGCGCCCTTTATTCGGAGCACTGCAACTACACGTGTGATTGCCCTAGACAGCAATATAGGGTATACGGATTATCATCATCAAAATATCCGTGGACATTTCTCCGAACCGTGTGCGCTGGAACGAGCAAGCTCTTCACGCGTACGTTTTTTCTTCAACGCTGGGAATTGCCCGCGGCTAAAAGCCTCCAGTCTTCCCAGACCTAGTAGCTTGCACTTGAGAAGAGAGAGGATGTTTCGAGCAGCATTGACGTCTTGATTCCAGAAATTCGCCTTGCAAGAACTGGTGGGACAGCGCAAAACGTTTCTGGTTTTCTTCAAGACGACTTCGTAGTCTTTGGTCGTGGCCGAGAGAAGAGCTTGTTCAAGTGGCGAGTGGCAGTTCGAACGCAGCTTGCTTGTTCGGTACT
>JAADWP010001088.1:0-10823 GCA_023336215.1 Globisporangium iwayamae | reverse complement strand
GTGAGTTTGCATTTTGTCGGCACTTCGGGCGGAATGGCTTCGCTGGCGCCACCTGTTTCTCGAAGCGACGGGCAGACGAGCACGCATGTCCGTCAAACAAACCAGCGAGAGCGTCGGCAATCTTCTCTACTCGCATCTCGCGCGCTCGCTCGCAAGGTCTCTCCAGTTCACTTGCTTGCCTGTCATCCTGACGTCAGGCGCAGCAAGTGCAGCCGACGATCTTGCTTGTTTTTCATGGCTGACCTTTTTGTTTGCTTGGTGATCATTTGCTGACTTGCTTTTGTGCTTGTTGGCTACTAATAGCAGCAACAGATACCCCCTTGCATCCACACACAAAGCAGGTCGTGCGATAGTACATGGACGACTCGCTTATACTGGCCAAGTGTTCAAGCTTCGCAGGTTCGGTCTAGCCTGATGGTCCCTTGCGACATTGACAGCTGCAGCGACCGTGCGCATGTGCGCTGCTGGCTGAACCAAGACCACAGTTTGCACCCGATATCTTTAATGAGATGCACTTTGATGCTCATGCCTTTTAAGGCGACGCAGCTTGAGTCCTCAATGAGCAGCTGTCTGCGTTAAGCTTCAGCTTCTGTTCGTGAACGTGATCTTCGAGGCAGATGCTGAGGCAGTAGACATCGCTCTGGCCTCATCTCTGCGAGGGGTCGCGATTTTATTCAAGTACCCTTCTGCGAAATACGCTTTGAGGTGGCGAAGTGCACCCAAGTGATCAGATAGCGCTACGTGATTCATTGCCTGTTCGGGTCTCTAGACTTTTGAGTCCAGTCGTGACCGTGACTCTTGGCCGTTGCTGACTCACTGTCGTACCGAAGCGAACACCAGACGGCTTCAACTTCGAACGAATGGTGTGTCTCACCTCGCTAGCTCTACTTCTTGGTGAGCGCGTGGTGTGGATGAAGCCCCAGCGCAGACTTTTACGAGCTCTTCGCACATTCATCCAAAGGAATAAATGAAGATTATGCTTATAAGAGGCTGAGATGTCGCCCTATAAGGATAAACCGCGGACTATCCGTAAAGGGGGCCATTGTTTAGCGCAACTTGCATATCGCATTCGTCAAGAATTCGTTTTTTCTCCTGACCAAATTGTTCAAGGAGTGGACAAGACACAGCGGTGCTTCTATCAGCTCGTAAAGGACGGCATCCTTAGGTACACGTTCGCGAACCTGATGTCTGTGTGGACTTTTGATCGAAGGTCTTGATGAAGGACCGTCCGTTGTTCATCCTTGTCCGCTCGTCTAGGATACCTAAATTTTGGAAAAAGAAGCGGAAAATTCAAGTTCTGTTTTGTACCAAAGATTCCTATTGTTTGGTTTTGGATAAAACTTGAAATTTCCGCTTTTTTCCAAAATTTACATATCCCCAGATTCTCGTTTTGGTTTTTTGATGCCCTCGTGCGTTGGCCGTGTCCCGCTCTGCTCGGACGAGGTCCGACGCATGGTGGATAACGACCCTAGTCATTTCTATAACCAGTGGCTCCCGAGCCAAACCCTGCGACGTAGAGCAATGATCTCCTCCCTTTATAAAGCACTCGCTCTTCGCGCTTTGCATTACGCAGAGAGAGGGACTAGAAGATGAGGATGGCGACGACGAGAGTGTGCGTGGCGTCAGCGCTGGCGTCGCAGCCACAGCGGCTCCTTCTCCGCCCCATGCGACGCGCGACCGCGTCTCCATGCAGCCTCAGCCGTCGCTTGAGTAGCAGCAGTTGCGGTGCCAGCAGCACGTTAGCAGGCGTCGCAGCGCACGTGCGCGAAGGAGAAGACCCGAAGGACGACGAGCGCACGAAGAAGTGGACCCCTCGCGTGCTCTCGGGCATCCAACCCACGGGCGTGCCGCACCTGGGCAACTACTGCGGCGCTATCTCCAAGTGGGTTGAGCTGCAGAGCGGTAATACTGCTGCTAATGAGCGCAGCAAGCGGCTGTACAGCGTTGTGGATCTGCATGCGATCACCGTGCCGTTCGACCCAAAGCTCATGCCGATGCAGATCCGCTCGATGGTCGCAGCGTTGCTTGGCGCTGGGCTGGACCCGAAACAAAACATCCTCTTCAAGCAGTCGGACGTGTATCAGCACACGGAGCTGGCGTGGTACCTGGGCTGCATCACACCGCTTGGCTGGCTCAACCGCATGACGCAGTACAAGCAGAAAGCACAGGGTGAGAAGATGGAGAGCGGACTGGGCCTGCTCGCTTATCCGGTGCTCATGGCGGCCGACATTCTCGTGTACAAGGCCACGCACGTTCCCGTGGGCGAGGACCAGCAGCAGCACCTGGAACTGGCACGCCAGATCGCCGCGACATTTAATGACCGCTTCGCGCACGAGGTGTTCCCCAAGCCGTTCCCAGTCGAGAGCGACAAGCAGGAGTCGCTCTACCGCATCATGAGTCTGCGCGAGCCAACCAAGAAGATGAGCAAGAGCGACGTGTCGCCGCTCACGCGCATCGAGCTCACGGATTCAGCCGACGTCATCCGCAAGAAGATCATGAAGGCGCAGACGGATGCGATTGACGGCATCTTCTACGACAAGCAGCAGCGCCCCGGCGTCGCGAACCTGCTCTCGATCTTCAGCGCAGTCACGGACCTGACAGTCGACGAGCTCGTGAACGAGTACGCCACGTCGCAGACTGGTGCCTTCAAGAAGAGCGTCGCTGACGCCGTGATCGCCAAGTACGTGACTGTCTGGTGCTGTTGTTTTGTGGCGTTGCCTTTGTAAGACGTGGCTATTGTGTGCTGACTGTACCACGCGGACTTTTGTGCTTATCTAGGATCTGTCCGATTGGCGAGCGCATCCACCAGTTTGAGGCTGACCCGACGTACATCGACGAGGTGCTGGCCGACGGCGCCGAGCAGGCGTCCGAGATCGCTGCCGCGACCATGAAGGACGTGAAGGCGGCCATGGGACTCTAAGAGTTTTATGAGATGACTGCATCGGCTCATAGAGTGCTACTGAAAAAGCCAAACCACAGCCATAACCAAATAGACAGCCAGATAGGTAGAACGAGCATGTGATGATCCTCACTCGTTTCTTTCATTCATCTCTAGGTTGATAGGATTTTCTCAATAAGCCGACAAGCGCTTTACCGGAAGAGGCCCGCAATCGCATCGTAGGTCACGGTCCACACGTTCGAAGGCATGCGCACCGAGAGTGACGACTCGTCCAGGTCGATGCCCACACCCGCTCTCTGGCGATGATTGTCGCGCTGGCGCTTGTCCTCCAACTGTTGGAGGTCATCTTCGATCTGTTCCACGGCCGCGGCGCTCACAGCCTCCTCTATCCGCTTGTCCAGGTCGTGCTCCACGATGTGGCCGAGCTCCGCGAGCTTGCCCTCGAGCCAGATCACCTGGGACTCGAGCCGCTCAAAGCGCTCCTCCAGTTCCTACACACGCAGTCATAAGCCAGTGATAAGTATACACAACAGCCGCATAAACAACAGCACCATACGCATACTGTACCTGCTCGGCCTTGCGCTTGAGCTCCTCGTTCTTGCGCTCGGTCTCCTTGGACTTGGCGCTGCTGCGCGTGTACTCGTAGGACGCGACGGCGACCGCGACCGAGAAGATCATGATCTCACCGATGAGGTCCGCACCCTTCTCCACCGCCTGATCCTCCGGCATGTCCTTGATGTTGTACTTCTGAATACCGCGGAAGCCCATGTGAAACTTGATCATGAGCCGGTGCTGCCCCTGGCCCAGCCGGTTGCACACAAAGTTGAGCGCCGGGTTTACTTTCGAGCGCGACTTGACCACCTTCGCGAGCGGCTTCGTGAGCGTGCGTACCACGAGGCCGCCTAGCTTGATCATGGGCAACCCGAACACCGCCATGCTAGACGCCACGTTGTACCGACGTCTCTGTCACCTTCGCGCTGCTGTCGTCGATGGAGCTGTTCGCCGACTTCCCCTGCACTTGTTCGCGTTCAAACTGAGGTGGCGGAACTGAATGAGCCGAGCCAAAAATAGTGCCATTTCGCACGGCAACAAAAAAGCACATTTTGTGCAATTTTTTGATTGACAAGCATGAAACCGACTTTCGGTTGACTCGGATGGCATGAAAAACTGCAGAGTAGGCAGCGTCGGCCGACTACAGCTCAGGCTCGAGCGCCGAGCCGCTGCCATTCGCCGCTCGCCATACGTGTACAAGCGGTCGAGGTCTGCAAGGCACGCGATTCGCTTAGAAACTACGTATAAAGCGACGAAAGTTCTGCGTCCACAGATCACAAACGTAAGCATTGACAAAAGGGTTCAGTTGACATGGGTTCACTGTCTTGGAACTGCATTCTCATTCCAGTGTAGCTCTCTTTCACTGATTATCTACAGCCAATGTGTGCGATGTAGCTCAGCGCCAATGTACGGCGCTCTAGCATGTTGGACGCACGCGCTCGCCAATGATGACGGTCTGGAGCGAGTTGGTAGGAAGCGTGACGGTCGCGTGGCGGTTCTCGAACGTCAGGCTCACACGCACGCTCTTGGCCATGTTGTCGCGGTTGTAGAGCAGCAGCGCGACTTGGTTCTGCGGCGTGAAGAACGCGGCGCGGTCGACATTCGCCAGCGAAGCTGAGCTTTCGGCCTTGGTAGTGAGAGCCACGCGCGCCGACTGCGGTGGGAGGAACTTGGCGAAGTAACCCATGACGTAGTACATGGGCTGCTTGTAGAATTCTTTCTTACCCACTTCGTCCACGAGGATCGGTGCGTCCACGCTGTTGGCGATCCAGTGTGGTCCGCCCTTCGTGTCCAGCACGAGGTTCCAGTCGGTCCAGCCCGCGGCGTAGTTGGCCAGGTCGTTGATGATGTCGCGTGCGTAGATCTCACCGCGCTTCCACACAACCTCTGGCTGCAAGAGCTTCGTGCCGGTGCTCGTGCCGATTGGCTCGATGAGGTACCCGGCGCACGCCTCAGTCGCTAGGATGAACAGGTCTGGATTCTTCTCCTGTCATGTGGTGAACTCAGCAAAGTTGCCCGCCAGCTTGCTCGCGAAGTCCAGGTTCTTGTACCAGTGCACGCCGATACCCGAGACGTACTGGCGAGCTTCCGGGTCTTCAAGCGCGCCGGTCCACTTCGCAAGCGCGTCCTTCTGGTCATCCGTGATGATGAACTTGAGCTCAGGGTGACGCTGTTTCATGAGCGGACCCAAATCTTTCTTGATAAAGTCGCGCTCGGTCGTGGTGTTGAAGCGCAGACTCTGCCAGTACATTGGCGCAGGTTTCTGCTAGATCGGCTCGTTCTGTGTCGTCATGGCCCAGAAGCGGATGCCCTCAGCCTCGTACGCGTCGAGTAACTTGGAGTAGTAGAGCACCAGCGCTTTCGAGTACGGCCCACCAGGCTCTCCCTTGAGCACACCGTTGATCGTCGTGTTCTCGATCGTCATCCACGCGGGCGGCGCCCACGAGGACGCAAAGAGTGTTAGATCCCGCTGCGCAACCCGCGTCGCCTGGATTGCACGCTTGATGAGCTCGAGCTTGGTCGACTGCGGAGGCCTGTCCACGTCGATGCTAAAGTGCTCCATGACGAGGTCGTCGGCCACGGGGTTGTACAAGAAGATTGTCTCGGAGAAGTCGGTCGACGCGATTGGCACGCGGTCAGTGGTGTACTGCAGCCCAGTCTTGGAGAAGCAGGCATCCACGATCTTTTGCTGCACGGCTGCGTCCATGATCCCAACGTTAATCGCCGCCGAGTCCGTGAATGCACCGCCAAAGCCGATGATCTTCTGGTACCGTGTCGTGGTGTCGATCACCAAGTCCGCTTCGGCGTCATGGCTGCTCTGAACTGGAGCTGTCGAATATGCCAGGCGGTCTCCAGCCTTCGACGTCTGGTAAATGCCAAGCTCCTTCGCGCCCAGTGTCAAGTAGCCGTTCGCGATCGAGTCGCAGTCCGTGGCGGTGCACACGCAGACGCCTTCGATATTCTGATTGAAACCTGTGGAGAAACTGGAGCAACCAGGGGGAGTGGCGGTGGCAGCGGACTCAACGACGAGAAGACATTGCGCTGCCGCTGCAGCGAGGAGAGCGACGGTGACCACTGAGAAACCGAACGGACGAACGACCAGCATCATGGGACGATTGAAGGCGACCACGTGGGATTGACAGAGTAAGTTGAGGAATGACAGCTAAAGCGAGTCGTGGGGGCTCTTCAGTTGCTGAAAGTGATCTGACAGGGGTCATTCAAATGAGCTGCAGGCGTTCTTGTAGGCACCGGGAAAGACTGACTGTAAGCACTTGTTGCTGGGAGATTACAAAAAGATGCTGAGGGGAGTCGTTATGCTACAGTGTCGTGATTTTGGGCTCCAGCCCAAGAAGCGTAGGTACTAGTAGGCACTCGCCTTTGATCTGATCATTGGGCTGAGAAAATACTGCGATTAGTTCTCATTGCAGAGGTGCACTGTACTAATGCTAATCATCACACCGCCCCTGCTTTTGCACACATCATGAAGTGTTGGACGATTAATTGTGTTCGTTGATGGCCCGAAAGCGTCGCTGGGGTTCTTGCGTTTCACCTTCCTCCAGTTCAGTCACCGTCAGCAGCTTTCATCCGAGAGGCCCAGGCTCGCAGTTATCCTTGCCACCCAAGAATGGTCCGGCTGTCGAAGTCAATCGTCGACGGTAGGTACATCTTACAATACGTATTCCACAAACTTTGTCTCTTTAGACGTACTCCAGAGGTCGTTCGTTTGAATTATCTTGATGACACACAGTTTGTCGATTAGAGTTAAGAGATCAATATTGCTTTCTTCAACGTAGTATCTATTTGGACGATTCACCGGTACCCCTCGGCGCGCATCTCCTCGAGCATGGCTGTGAGATACTTGCGGCTCCGGTACATGGAGCGGATGCTGCGGATGTTGACGCGGTCGCGGCGGTTGCGAATGAGCCACTGGAGCACCTCTAGGTGGTCGTTTCGTGCCGCGACCCAGGACGCGTCCTCGGTACAGCCCTCTTTCCGGTTCGCGTGCAGAAACACAAGTTTCTCCAGATCCCCACTGGCTGCAGCGCGGTCCATGGCCGTGGTCGTGCAACCTTCAAAGCGGTTCTCGTGCAGCCAGCGCACAATCTCAAGTGACGCGGCCTTGTCCATCGCAGCGGTCGTGCAGCCTTCAAAAGTGTTGTTGTGAAGCCACTCGATCACGTGCAGGTGGCCGTGGGTGGCCGCCCAGTCTATCGCGTTCGACGTGCAGCCTTCAAAGCGGTTCTCGTGCAGCCACTGGACAATGTGCAGGTGGCCGCTGGACGCTGCGAGGTCCATTGCGCGTGGTGTGCAGCCCTCAGGCCGGTTCTCGTGCAGCCATTGTACGATGTGCAAGTGACCATTCGAAGCGGCCATGTCCATCGCATTCGGGGAACAACCTTCGCTGCGGTGCTCATGCAGCCACTCGACGATGTTGAGGTGGCCATTCGTAGCTGCACGGTCCATAGCTGCAGTCGTACAACCTTCATTGCGGTTTATGTGCAACCACTGAAGAATCTCAAGCTGCCCATTCTCGGCCGCACCATTCATCGCCTCAGTCGACCCACCCTCTCTTCTGTTATCGTGGAGCCACTTGACGACGGGGAGAAAGCCGTTCTTCGCAGCAAAGTCCAGCGCGCGCGCTGTGCAGCCTTCGTAGCGGTACCGGTGCAGGTACTGCACGACTTTGAGGTGGCCATTGGCTGCTGCGCCGTTCATGGCGTTGCGCGTGCAGCCCTCGGGACGGCGCACGTGAAGCCACTTGACCATCTCCAGGTGGCCGTTGGTCGCCGCACTGTCCATCGCGCGCGTCGTGCAGCCGTCCAAATGGTTCTCTAGCAGCCACTGGGCGATGTGCACGTGTCCCTCTTCGGCGGCGCAGTCCATGGCGTCAGGTGTGGAGATCGAGAGCTTCTTCAAGTGCAGCCACTTGAGCACTTCGAGCTGGTTCTTCGCAGCCACCTCGTTCATCACGCGCCTGTTCACCTTTACCTGGTACCCGCGATCATAGAGGAACTTGGTGGTCTCCAGGTCGCCCATCTTGATGGCCGTGTGCACGGTCTTGCCGTAGATCTTGATCGAGTGTTGGTGCAGCCACTGCACGACCTCAAAGTGGCCGTTCTTGACCGCAAGCTGCATCGCGTCGTCGCTCCACCACTGCTCCGTGTTGAGCTTAAGCCATTGAAGCGCCTCGAGGCGTCCGTTCTCGGCCGCGGTGTCCAGAAAGCGGTAGCTCCACACCACGTTCTTGTGGTGCTCGGCGAGCCACTGTAGGATGCGCAGGTTGCCACTGCGCGAGGCCTCTTCAAGCCCTTTGACGGGGATGCCGTCGGGACAGTAGTCGCCTGAGAGCCACTGCACCATCTCCAGGTTGTCATGCTGCACGGCGAGCACAAGTGCCCGGCTGAAGAGTGACGCGCGCAGGCAATTGTCCATGTCATTCGATTGTTGCGCCGCGAGCCGCGGCAACAAGTGCACGAAGTCGCGCTCGCACGCGCGCAGAAAGCTCCAGCGGGACGCGAGACCGAAGTCCAAGAACTCGCTCACGAGGTACGCGAGCGCCTCGAGCTCCGGTACGAGGCGGCACACGACGAGCGCCGACGTCAACGGCGGCAGTGGCTTGGTCGTCGTATGCGGCATGAGCGACTTGAGTCTGCTGGTGTCTGGTGGAATTGAGCTTTTGAGCTCTCCAGTCAGCCGTCGTCCTTGGCCGCTTCCTTGGAAGTCGTTGTTTATGGCTCCCTTCCTACAATGTGATGTACACTAAAACCTTCTTATATTTAAATTGTATTTATATATACTGTTAAAAGTCTCTATCATAGTATTTGATATTTTTATTGATATTAGAGGTACGCCGTTCGAATACGTCATCTGAGTGAGTACAGGAAGACGTTTGTCGGAGATGTTCTCCGGACCGCAGCCTCACAGGACTACCTCGAGCTCATCAAGTGTCTCTACGAGCGCAAAGTTAACCCAGTGGCATGGCCCACGATCGAAATCATGGCTGGGTTTGGTAGGCTAGAGACTCTCCAGTGGTTCTCTGTGCTGTCTGGAGTGAAACATTTCTTTGCAAGCCACGCTTCCGATGGACATGGCTGCTGGTGATAACCAGCTTGCAATCGTCCAATGGCCCCACGCGAACCGTAAGGAGGGTTGCTCGCGTGACGCAATGATCACTGCGGCACGGAATGGACATCTTGAGGTTGTCCAGTAACTGCATGTGAACTGACCCGAATGCTGCATGACTGCCGCTACGGATACTGCGGCGGAGAATGGACACCTCCACGTCGTGAAGTGGCTTCGCGAGAACCGATGTGAAACTTGGTGTTCACCTCTGAGAGGCGGTATATCACACTGCCTGAAAGAGATGGACACACACGCACGCTCATCTTCCAATCCCAATCCTCTACCCCTTTTCCAGAAGCATTCTCACTACGGAATACGAGCTCGGCTGGGTTCCAAAGCATTTACACGAACGCACGCATCCACACTCGAGATAGATCTTGCGAAGCGTAGCCGCATCTTCGTTATCCAGTGGCTCTGGCCGACGATGAAGGAGGGCAGGCACGAGACATCGCCACCACTGCTCTGGGTCATCCGGAAGCAGTATCTGGTGGTACCTCGCAAATGCAACTTCTCGCACATAGCACCCGTATCGCACGCAGCACCGAGCAGAGACTTGACTAGCAATCAGTCGGCTGTACGCAAACGATCCTGCAGCATCGATCGGTCTGGTCTGCATCGAACGTGGCTATCTGCCATCAGGCTTTACAAGTATTCGGCGCCTTCAGCGCTCCTCCTTTTCATAGCCGCTCGCTCTACCGTAAACCCTCGCAGCTTGAACTTCGACGTCATAACCCCAGCACAGGCTTCAAACGTCAGGCTACCGACCAAGAGTTGACGTTGGAGCAATGCGGATGGTCGATTAGCACTACTACACGCCCGACTGCTTGAAGAGGACATTCTGCAGCGGGTCGAGTCCCGCGCCTACCAGTGCTGCGACCATCAAGCGGATCTGCGACGGCGGCGGCGTGCGCGTCGGGTCGAATGGCCGCTTGCTGCGCCCAGTGTCCTCACCAACGGCACCAGTTAGCTACCATCTCTCGTTATGCACCTCGGCCCGTTTAGAGAAGATAGCGTCGTTAGACTTGGTGACACGCTCGTGGGCTGAATGTCCGAGAGCACGCGAGGGGTCCACTTCTTCGTTTGCTCGTTGTCGTCCTTCGGGTCTTCTTCGCGTACGTGCGCTGCGACGCCCTGCTGACGTGCTGCAGGTAACGGTGCTGCTCAGGCGACGGCTGATGCCCGCATTGAGATACGGTCGCACGTCGCAGGGGCTGCTGCGGCGGCGACTACGGTGGCGACTGCGACGCCTGCAGCGCTGACGCCATGCGCACTCTCGAGTGACATCGCCATCCTCCTCTTCAAGTCTCTCTTTTGCAATGCAGAGCGAACGCAGTGCGAAGAGCGAGTGCTTTATAATAGCCGACTCACTTGGATTCACTATGCTCCGCGTCTATTTTCCGTCGATCGCGAGAAAATAGACGCGGAGCATAGTGAAGCCAAGTGAGTCGGCTATTATGCGCTACGGTACTACCTCCCACAGTATCGAAGGGGAGCTTTTCCTCGAGCCTATTGTGTCCCTTTCTGTGTTCCATTACAGATTCAATTGAGGTGGGTCACATGTGCGTGAAGTGTTCGCTTAGGTACGATATTGTGGAAAGAGTCAGCAGCGTTCCTACACTCCAGGCCAAAAATATACGGCCACCCACCTTTTTCCTCATAACTTTGCGACCACTAGGAGTTTAGCGATGCTGTTTGAGTATGTTATGTGACTGACTATACTGTATCCCTCTGCCGTGCTAACAACCCCATT
>JAADWP010001087.1:0-10871 GCA_023336215.1 Globisporangium iwayamae | reverse complement strand
TTCTTCAGTGCAGTCTTCAAGTAGAGCATCGATCTCACTCTCCTCGGATGCTAGTATAGCCGAGCCGACTTGTTGCGGCGGCTGCTCTCGCTGCTGCTCCGAGTTATTCGTCGTCGTGACGTCCTCCAACGCTTCTTGTTCTACTTCTCAGCCTACCAAGAGCTGCTGCAGTGCGCTGAAGACATACAGCGAGCTCTTTTCGGCTGCGATGTGGTCTTTGTGACTGACCACTGGTACTCGCTAGAAGGCAGCAGAGGCCTCGAAGTCGTGACGGAGCTGTACAAATGTTCCGGGACTGCGAAACTGGTGGTGAAGGTTTTCGGAATGATGATGACTCTGAGGAGGCCCACTCCAAACCACCCCACAGAGGTCACTAAGATCTACTACGGTCGCTCAAGTGAGAGCGACTTTCGCGTTGGCTAGATCGTCGGGGACAACTTACTCTTCTACGGTAACGCAGATGAGCTGATGCTTTTAGTTGACTGGGAAGACACTACTGCTTCTCTCTCTGTGGTTGCGCAAGTGTATTGGAAGGCAAGTGAGTCGTGGGACTGGGACGCTTTCGTACACCACGTCCTTTGTAATCGCGACGCCGAAGCACGCGCAAAAATCGCCGCGTGCTTCTTTCTTGGAGTCAGGAGATTCAATGTAAGCTAAACAGAGTACTTCACTTTAGTTGCTGAGCTCTACGATCGCCGCGGTAGTGTCTCTACGTCCAGTAACTGAAAGCTGCCCTCGCGTCGTGTGTCTGGTGGCGAGTACTCATAGTGAATTTGTATCCTTCTGGGCACCTTCGCGTCTTGCTCCTCGTCATCGTCGTCCATGTCGCCGTCCTCTGTTGTTAACTCGACCCCTTCTCGTAGCACAAACTCGCCACCACCACTGCTCACATCTTCTTGAATCTCCAGGAACGAGCACCACCGACGCAGCGCATTTCGAGACGTACCCTGCAGAATGAACGAATCCGAGGCGCCCGTGACCACGACCTGCCCCGAGCCCGTCGACGTCTGCATGAACAGCAGCGTCTCATACAGGTACGCGAGCGTCTGGTAAACGTTGCCCATGAAGCTGCCATAACAGTAACATACACACATGAGTCAGTTAATCTAGTTAGCTTTCAAGCCTTGCGACCTTGCCAAAGCACCACGAACCTGTCAGACCCAAAGAAGCGCTCCAAGCCGTCGATTAGCAGCACCGAGCTCTTCTCTTTCACCAAGTGGAACGAGCACAGGAACTGTTGCAGTTCGTTGCTGTTGCGAAGATACCTGAGCCATAATGGCACCATCATGAGCGCATCAGCACCAATTGCATCATGCAGCAGTTCACAATAGCAACACAACACGACTCACTTGATCTGGATGCGCCGCAGGATGAGGCTGTCGCCGCCCGTCTGTGTGGGCACACCGCACTTGGCGCAGGGCGAGATCGGCACGATCACGGGCTTGTGCCTACTCTCAGCGTCCTCACCGCCGCACATGATGAGCACGACGGTCTGCTCGCGCTTGGCCTGCGTGAAGCCGTACTGCAGCAGCAGCGACGTCTGACCGGCGTGCGGCGGGCCGTGCAGGTACACGATGCTGCTCGTACTGCTGCTGTTGACTGATGGTGCTGAGGGTGGAGATGTTAATGTAGCGTCACTGGGGCTGTGGTCGTGACTACAGGGCGGGTCGCCGTGCGTGAAGAACGCTTCGAGCGGCACGGGCTCGGCCATTGCTGCTTGCTCTTCGTCTTGTCTGCTTCACGAGAAAAGGTTGCACATAAAGGGGTTCTTTCGGAGTTGCTGTCCAACCTCTCTGTGGGACGAATATGCTGGACAGCGACTGCGATTCCCTAATATTAAACTGCCAAAACACGCGATGGTGTCTAACCTGTCTAAATGCGGTGCTCAAGCAGTGGTTTAAGGAGGTATTTTGAAGAGCGTGAGGGGCAACTTGCGACTTTGCGAGGGCACTTTTGAATTTGGCTTGAAGCGCGGAAAGAGATGCAGGTACGAGACAAAGATGCAGATGACTATGGAGCGCGAGCGCGGCTGCTACATGGTAGCACCAACTGGGTGTGCGCATGTACGGCCCGGCTTATGACACAATCCTACTGCTGCTATGTTGACGCGCTGTCGTGTTTGCTCTGTTGCAATGTGAAGAGCGCCACGACGGAAGCGTACTTGCGCCTCGAGCTGCTCTACGCGAACGTGCTCGAGATCCTAAACCAGTACGTACGCAATCAGTTCTTTTGGTGCGCTGGGCTGCTGTCACTGTGCTGTGCGTGCGTGAGGTCTTACTTGTTATGATACCCATATCTTTCTGGCATGGTATCAGAGACATGGGTGAGGAAGACGTAGATGCCATGCGCGACGACAGCGATACGCAGGGGCTCAAGGCATGACAGATTGATTGATCGTTCTTCACTCCGTTGGGTCGATATGGTCACTGATAACACTGTTGCTTTTATTGTTGCATACGCCTGCACGTGCGGATGCCTTTGTGCAGATTGCGGATTTGCTGCTCACCGTCGCTCAAGCCGAGCGTCTGCTTCAAAACGCCGCGACACCGCAGGGCAATGAGATGGTTCCACAGGCCGACACAAGAGTACGCAAGATACGTGTTTTTTGTCATTCTAACACTCAGCATGTCGACTGACGTATTATTATTACCAGGAAATGAATGCAGCGCTCCTCGGACTACCACCAGATTCGCTTCGGCACGGCGTCAGTCTCAGCGACGACAAGCAGCTTCGTGCTTTCGAAGAAATGGCTCAAGTGAGTAGTAACACCGTCCGATGCTTCTCCCGTAGCTCCCCATGATCACAGTCGACCGAATTTCCCCTGTGATATCTTGATGTCCTTACCGGCTCCCTACAATGCAGCTCGCGTTGCTTCCCAGGATCGAGCGAAAGCTGCGCGCAAAGTGCACGGAGCTGTGTGATATCATGCTTCCTGGACTCGCACAGAGAAACAATTACACAGTAGACGCTTCAAGAGCAACGAACTCTTCGATTTCACGCATCGCGGAGCTGCCGGCGCTGATGCTGGAGGCGAAAGCGAGGAAAGCGCAGCTGGAGCAGGAGACAGAGCAGCTGAAGGAGCAGCTTCACGCACAGCTTCTTCAGGATATCGAGCGGTGCAAGGCGATGACGTCGCTGGTGGCGCAGCTGCTCATTGATCACAAGAGAGACGACCAGACGCGGGTGCTGCATGCCAAGGTCCAGTGGCTCGCAGCGTTTTCCAGGGCCATGCGACTCAAAGCCCAGGTGCTGACGAACCAGTTGATCGTGGAGACGTACACGCCAGGAAAAATCGACGTTCTGCGAGCTGCTCAGTACGTGCTGTGTGCTGCTAATCTTCAGTGAGCTGTTGGCGAAAGTCTGATGCTAAGGTTTACTGTTAATCACCACAGAGCTGAGCTCCAGGCGCGCAAGGCAAAAGCGCTGGAGAAACGAGACATGGTACGCTCAGTCACCTAACGCTTTTCAGTAGCCATCTAGATGACTGGTTGAAAACTGACAAAGTCTACCTATGTGTTCTGCTGCTGGATTCCAGCTCCAGGCGAAGCTGCAATTGTACCAAAATGCCGATCCCCAGTACCACGCGATCGCGCATGAGTATGGATCCGTACTGCGAAGCATCGAGGAGAAAAGGAGCTGGCTTAACTCGCTCGATATTTAAGCAACTCCAGCAAGAGCGAACGAAATACGAGGAAAGAGGTCAATGGACTTACACGCACTCACAGAATCCTCTAAGCTTCCCAAATCGGTACGCTTTCGGATCCCAAAATCTTTATTTCACTTCTCTTCTGGCTACTCCTGAGTTTTCTTGAGCCCGTGCTTCAAGATAGCGCCGGCGAGCTCGCCGACAAACGCGTTGCCGTGGCTCGGGCCTTGCTGCAGCTTGCGCATGCCGTTGATCACCTCGCGCGTTTTGGAGATGTACAAACCGTCCATGCTCGAGCGCATCTCGATCTCCATGTCCTCGACCATGCGGCCCATGTTGGACACGTGCGCGAACTCGTCCTCGAACTCGAGCGTCTTCTCGGTCTGTCGCGTGAGTGTGCCGTCGAGTGTGAGGTCGCCCAACTCAGGGCGGTTCACCTTCATCGCGAGTAGAACCGTGGTAGTCAAGCGGTACGTCGCCTTCTTCGGATCACCTGCTCTCGTGGGCGCTCCGTCGCTGAGCTCCTGGACTTCGATCACGTGGATCGAGTTCCACGAGCCTTTCTCCACGAAGCGCTGGTCGAGGACGTCCTTCTTCACGAGGAAGCAGGCCGCGAAGCCCGGATCGAGGTCCCACATGTACACGGACGAGATGCCGCCCTGGTAGTACAGCTCGCGGTACGAGTCAAAGATCTCGTTCGCCTGGATCTCGAGCTCGCGCAGATTCTCCGACGGGTAGAAGCCCTCGTCGTCCTGGATCGGTGGGTCGTACTGGTTTGACCACGGGGAGCTACACAAGCATACGCGCATACAGAGCACAGTGAGTGAGACTAGGGACACACACACATATACAGATAGAGCTATAGCCACAAGCACTCACCGGTGCGAGTCGCCGTCGCGGTTGTAGTCGCAAAGCAGGTACTTGCGGCCGTTCGACGGGTCGATCGCAGCGTGCAGCGGCTGATCCACGCGCTGGTAGAGCTCGTCCGTGAGCGCCGGCGCGAGGCGTGTGAGGTTGTAGAGATCCTGCTCGATGTCGCGCGGCGGCATGCGGCGCATGAGATTCAGGCACGACGTGATCGTCACGTCGCTGCTGCTGCCGTCCGCCATCGTACAGAGCTCGTGCCTTGGTGATTGGATGTTCTTCTTGGTTTTCGGCCTGATCTCGATTCCCCCTCACTTCACTTTGGCTCACATCTTCTATTGCCCGCGTTAACCGATTATCGAGCTTTTCAGTCCAGTTATTGTACGATTAAAGCATATTTGAAATCACCGATTGGCTATATAGTCGAAGCATTGGACCAATAATCGGCTGGAAAATAATCTCAAGTGTACGATGAAGCGTACAAATGGCTCTAAAATGTACGCATAAGAGTACAGCTTTGAGTCGCACAATTGGCTGGGAAGAGTTGCGGCGGATTGGCTGCGAGCAACAGAGGCGTCGCCAGTTTCTCACACGACGACGACCATGAGCAGCAGCAAGGTGTCGCTCCAGTTCGAGACCGCGTACGACAGCGCCGCGCCGCTCGTAGGTACGCAATGCGCATGTGCCTATCGTAGTAGCAGTCGAATCCATTGTTCTTATAAACAGGAGACGCCGTCTTGCTTTTTGCCTTTGTCGCGCATGAGTAGCTACGTTCCGCAATGGGCCGCCGCCACCGACGAAGCGCGCGGACCTGAGCTTCGAGGTGTTTGAGAACCCGGCGAAGAAGCAGCGCCTCGTGGTCGCGAGCACCGAGAAGATCGCGTACCAGGGCGCCAACTTCGGCTACCTCAGCGCCGCCAACGACTCGGCCAGGTACGCACGCGTAACACAACCAATGGGCTGCTCACAGCGTGGCCTCTAACCAATTGATATGCGAATGCATTATACAGCTACGCGGTGGGCATTTACGACAAGAAGACCAAGGAGGTGCGTCTGTGCAACGTGAACCAGATCTACGTGATGCAGCAGACGGTCAAGGGCGCGTCGGACAACGTGGACGAGAACAAGGGCGAGAGCAAGAGCTTCATGGAGCAGCGCCGCGACCTCGTTGAGGTCTTTGGATCGAAGAAGAGCAAGCGCATGCAAAAGAGTCGTGAGGAGAACTTGGTTAGCGTGCAGAACATCAGCGGTGCCGCGTCTGTCACGCAGACGCTGCAGAAGAAGATGGAGAAGGCGCAGAAGACGCTTGACGAGGAGCGCGCTCGCGACGCCAAGTTCTCGAGCGAGAACGCCGCGCTCGCGGCCACGCGCAACGCGATTCTGCCGCCGCTCGACCTGGACGCCGCCACGCCGGACCGCGTCTACAACCTGCGCAAGTGTACGTCCAATGCCTCCTATTCATTCTTTAGCTTGTCATTCCCATTGCCCTTGCACCTAGAATGTGTGGCTCACATTGCTCTCTATGCTCTTTATCACAACAGTCATCGACGCGCACGTGATGGAGTCCCTGGAGATCAAGGCGCGCGAGCTGATCGAGATGCTTGCGACGTCAAGCGTTGCTGACTATGCGGCGTCCAACGGCCTCTCGGCGCTGGCCACGCGGCTGCTGCTGTCACTGCCCACGCCCTACGACGTCACGCGCGTAGCCTACATCGTGTACGTCTCGTACCTGGTGCAGTTCCACGACCTGCACTTCCCGCTGCGCAAATCCGCGGCGATGCTTAGCGAGGAGAAGGACATCCCGCTCGTGGTTTTGCGCCACTTGCTCGCACTCTACACCGAGTCGACGCAGAGCGAGACGGGCTACATGACGTACCTGCAGCCCAAGACCCACAAGGACAAGCTCATTCTGTACCTGCTCGTGGTCGCACTCACCGTGAATGGCTTCAGCTTGGACCTGACCGAGGTCACGGCCGACCTCAAGAAGTCGGCGCTCGCCATCACGACGTACTGCCGCCAGTTGGGCTGCTCGGTAGACAAGGCCAAGGCCGAGAACGCCGTCTATGGTGGCACCTCACTCGCCTCCAAGGGCAAACAGGTCGTGCGCGCCGTGCTCGCGCTGCCGCTGCAGTTCCCGCAGCCCAAGCGCATGGTCGCGCGCCGCTAGTTGAGCTCGTGTCTCCCAATCAAAGTCTCCACCATAATAGTTTTCCTTTTTCACATCTTCGTTTGTGCGTTGTGCAGCTTGCTGCTTCGTTTGTTGACTTGTTGCTTGCGCACATATGTGTGAGTTGCCGCTGTATACGTACATTAATTACCATACGCCCTCTGAGCTGCTGTTCTCTTGTGCGGAATGCCAACGAAAGTTGCTCTCTCATCGAGCGTGTCTGTCTACTTGGTGCTAACTGCAACGCGCTTCGAGCTCTTGCTGCCGAGCGAGCGCGTCGCATGCGTGTCTTGTTGCGTCCTTGGCTCGTTACTGCTGTCCGCTTCACAAGTCCAATCCTTGTGTGTGCTGGCTGGACAGCCGCAACGACAAAGGAGCCCACGTGTGGGGCTCTACCTATAAAATATAATCAAAAACGTCAGGCTGCTAACCGTCCGCAGCTTACAGCTGGCGACTCGTGCTGGACGTGTACTCCGAGTCGGTCGAGAAGCGGTCGTCGATGGCCGAGCCACGCTCCGAGCCGTACGAGTCGGACTCGAGCATCGCGTAGCTGTCGCCCGTGTCGCGCATCTCGTCCATGGCGTCGAGCCAGTGAGCATTGTCGTCGTTCGTGGCCGTATCGCGGTCCAGCGCGTCGCCCATGGCCGAGCTCGCGCCCACGCTCAGTCCTTCGCTGCCGGGCATGCCCTGCACGAACGAGTTCATGTACCCGACATCGCTCGAGTACGACTCGGCGTACGACTCGGCGAACGAGTGCGTGAACGAGTGGTTGAACTCCATCGTCTCGTCCAGGTTGCTGGTGGACGGCCGCGAGAGCTGCACATCCGTTTTCTTGAACGGCGGGGACTCGGCATCGGGGCCATTCAGGAAGCGCGACGTCGACTTGGCGAACGCCGGCACACTCGACGACTCGTCGCTGCTGGTGCTCTCGTTGTAGAGTGTCACGTTCTTGTTGTTGCCGTAGTTGCTAGCGTTGCTGTTGTTGGCCGCAGCGGTGGATGCGACCGCGGGGACAGCGTTGCCGCCCGTGACGTTGCCATTACCATAGTTGTTGCCAAAGGCGCCGCCCGCATTCTGGTTGTTGTTGTAGGCGTTCTGGATGCTGCTGCTGGCGTAGCTGCTGTTGTTGACGCTGCTGAGTATGGAGCCATTGCCGGTCATGATCGGCATGTCCTGGCTCGACTGGCGCTCCATCTTGGCGAGGCTGTAGTCGGTCTGGCCCATGACCGTGACCTCGGCCGGCGAGCTGACCGGGTAGTCAAAGTGCTTGCCGTTGCCGTGGCCATTGCCGTCCTGCTCGTCCGCATTCTGCGACCGCAGGTGGCGGTAGAGGAAGAAGCCTGCGAGCCCCACGAACGCGAGCACCGCGAGGATGATACCAACGATTGCGCCGGCCGACATACCGCCTGAGTTGCTGTCGTCCGCGGACTGGTTCTTGATGGGGACGGTGGTGGTGGCCTCCGGTGTGGATGCGGATGTGGACGACGGGTCTGCGGATCGGACCGAGCCGTTGCTTTCTGTACTGCTGCTGCTGTTGTTGGCCGCGGCTGGGCCTGGTGTGGCTGCTGCTTCGCTGGGTTGCGGACTGGTTGCGTTGTTGTTGGCCGCGGACACAGAAGGGGTAGGGGACGGAGTCGGAGCGAATGTTGGGGACGGCGATGGCGATGGCTTTGGAGCTGGCGCGGGGGTTTGGCCGGGGACGGGGGTTTGGCCGGGAGGAGCTAAGGTTGTAGCGCTCGGTGCGGGCGTCTGGCCGTTGTTGGTGTTGGTGTTGGCGTTGGGCGCTGGGGTCGCGGGCTGGTTGTTGGTGTCGCTCGGCTTGGGGGTGTCGCCCGTGACTGCGCAAGTGCACACAAGAAAACAACTTATCAGCAACTTTGCTGTTTGCACGGCTTGCTGTTGCGCCGCACGACAACAACAACACACGGCGACAAAGCAGCAAGCACAGTCGTCTGCTTGTCTCATACAGATCGGAAGACAGATGCATCAGTTTTGCACACGTACCAAAGACGTCAGCAGACAGCAGCAGCACAGCGGCGGCTAGCGTCACGCGAAGCAGTCGCATCTCTCGCGTGGTTCGCAAAACAGATCCGCGCGATCAGGATGCTCAAGATCGAAAGCAAGAAGTGATGGGAGCCAAAGCGCACAGCACAAGCAAGCAAGTCAAGCGAGCGAGCGGTGGCTGATTCTCCTCCACGTCCGACAAGCAAGCAAGTGGGCGTGCGTGCGCAACAGGAGCAATGACCTCTTGCTTGCTGCGCACAAGGGCAAGCAAGCGTCAGATGTTCGAAGGAGGTCGAGATTTTCCCGCAAGCCCACGACACGCACACAAGCAAGCAAGTCGTTGCGTGGAAAACAAGCGAGCGAAAAAAAGGAAAAAAAGAAGGGCCACTTTCGTTCGCTGCTGACTCTTTTCGTCCGTTCAGTTCGATTCGGATTGGTTCTGCTCCTCATGCAGTATTTTGCATAGCTAAGGAACTTGAGTAATATGAATAGTTGGATAGAGATTCTTTCGGTTCTTGTCAGGCTTGACAGTAACATTGTACCAGGCTATTCTATCCAGATGTTCCTTATCGACGCACATATTGTACACGGTTTCTGAAGCGGCAGAGAACGTTCCGTCCGTACGTCCTGAGTGACGCGTCAGTTGAAAGTGACGTCCGCAATCGCGTTGGTGGATGGATGGACTTGAAGCCGCCGCCAGTATTTATTCACCTGCGCAACAAGCGACAACACCACCTCACGAGCTTGTGCTGCTGGTAAAAGCATGGGAAGTTGGTCATTCTTCTACCGACTGCGGAGCGCGCCAGCCGACAGACGCGCACGTCCATTGTTTCTGTGGACCGAAATGCGCAGCAGCCGTAGAAAACAAGCGCTGCTGGATCACGTGACCTGCTTTCCTGTGCGCAAATGATGGGCCAACTGCTTGGGTGCTGTCATCCGTGGACCATACGAACGGAGCTCGCAGCGCAAGTCCTATCAGAACAGAGCCTGCATGCGATTCCTATTGCGTGAGACTGACCGTCGCGTGGTGAGGACCGAATTGTTTACCAAAGCTCGTAGGAAAGAATTGGAACTGCGTTTCCATTTTTTATTGTTGGTCACGTTCGCACCACGAGCGGGTACAATGATACGAGTTCCTACTGCTTCACGACTGAGTTGAGCACGGGCTCATTGCCCAACGCGAGTCTTCGGCAGGGTGAGAAAGGAGGAAGCCAGTCGAGTGGACTGCCGCTGATGGCGTACTCTGCTCGACAATGTGAGCGTGCGCTGATGAGAAGGACTATTGTGTAGCTCTGCGCAAGGTGCGACCATCCATCGCAATGGCTTCTGAAGCTGCCATCAAGGCACCGCGCTGAAAGATTTCAGCTACCTGAGACACCGCTGCAGCTCGACTAACGAACGTTGCGCGAGAAGTTCATGAAGCACTGGCCGGAGCTCGACGACGCCGCGTAGACGGGCGTTCTGTAGACGCTTCTCACGCGTGTCGTGGACGACCCAATCTTGGTCATCTCGGATCCAAGTGATTTTTGTGATGCCGCCCACAGACTACCAAATTGTAACAGGTAAACCGGTAGTGTACCGGTTCTCTTTTGAAAAAAGAATTTCTTTTGAATCAGCATTTGATTGGCTGAAATAAATAGTTTTGGGTTTTGAAAATTTATTTTCTTCTTATATTGCTTTTGTATACTATACGCAAAACAAATACAACATCAAACTCGAGCTTTCCTCACGAACATATCAATATTTGTATACCATACTTTGTGAGAGTTAAGACGCAAAAAAAGCTAGTCACTTGAATAGTGGCCTCTGATCCAAATTCTGCGACGTAGAGTGATTGTCTTCTTCCTTAAACACAGGATAAATGACCTACGTTCTTTTAATTTGACCAGAGCGGTTGACCGAAATTTGAGCTCACTGTCTTACAAGAACAAACAAGAAACAAGCTCCAAGGAAACAAGCGCCGACGACATGGCCAGACGCGCGAGGCAGGTAGAGCAGCAAGGACACGCAGATGTTCCAGAGGACGCTCCTCCGAAGAGGCAGAAAGTGCTTATCGAACAGCACAGGATTGCTGCGGCGTGGGGGTGGAAGGAGAGGCTGCCGGAAATCGGATGGAACGCGTTGGCTCGACTGGTTAGCCCTATCGCTGAAGAAGGGAAGTCGAGCATGTCAGGCAAGGCACTGAAGTAC
>JAADWP010001086.1:0-10874 GCA_023336215.1 Globisporangium iwayamae | reverse complement strand
GCACACATCAGCAACAGCAGCGCCATGCCGCTCACCAGTAGCTCTAGCGCCACCGCCCGCGTGAGCTGCGCGAGCCACCTCGGCAAGCGCAAGGCTCGTTCGGCCATGGAAGGCCACCGACAGCCGAGTGAGGACGAGTCGACACTGGTTGCTCTCACACTCGCTCTTCAAGAACCCTTCGGTATCGTCGGGAAGGTTGTGGTGATTGCTGGCGCGCTACCACGAGGTGTCGCAGTCAACACTGCGGCGCAACTACGAGCAAGCGATCCAGATGGAGACACCCGGGACCTTCGATCACGTTCCAGACCCAGAGCCCAGTTCTCATTGTTCCAGCCACAGGTCCCAGTCCAGCAGACACAGCACCTGTCTCGCACTCAGCGACTGACACAGTCGCCTTCTTTAACCAAGAAGAGATCAATGGCGAGCGCGAAGCTGAGATGTCAGCCCCAGTCCCCCACGGCTCTGAATCTCCATCTGGGAGTGCTTGCGGCGAACCGGTCGAACCAGATCCGTCGGACGGACGATGCACGTGTCGCTGTCACTGCCCTCGTTCCGGTGATCTTTCCGACGGGCATCTCCAAAGCCCAGAACGAGTTGATTCCTTCGTGGAACTACTCGATTTTCCTGACAGAATTTGTGAAGACCACCCAAGTCCTGGTGTGAGGTACGCTCATCAAAAATGCAAGCGTGAACACGCCGGCAGATCGTCCGTAGACGCTCTCATTCAGTACTTCAGCGCGACGACCAACACGCTAGATGCGTGCATGCACATGATTATCAGCAGAAGGGTTCGTTTCCAGCTTTGTCGTGCTTCTATGGCGTTATGTTTTTATTGGTTTTGGCTCATATGTGTCATTCAGAAGAAGATACTGGAGCTGCATCGCAGCCCAAGCGTGCGTGTACAGATAATCATTGACTCCGAGATGGCTGAACGCGGCGACTCCAGAATACGCCGCCTCGAGAGAAAAGGCGTTCCGATCCTCCGGTCTCCTCGAACGCTGCACCACAAGGCGAGTGTTGCTGTACTCTGCATGTCTTTCACTGAGGTCGCTAGCTGACGGCATTGGTGCTGTGTGACGATATAGTTTGCGATCATCGATAACAGAATCCTTCTCCACGGTGAGCGCTTTGTTTCTCTGTAATGCCATGCGATCCTGTTGCCTGCTTGGACACTTACGTGCATGTCTTGTATCGATACACAGGTTCCTACAACTACAGCGAGAGGGCGCACAAGACGAGCTTTGAAGACACTGCAGTCTTCAAAGGAGGACGCATCATTGCTGCCTTCGCTGCACTCTTTCGCAACAGGCTGGCTTACGTGCGAAAGTGCGTAGTCAGAGAGTTGCGCAAAATCGAGCTGATGCTACAAAATACCGACGACGAATTGAGTGGTAGCGTTCTCCTCGCTCGCGAGTTAAGCAGTACCGAGGGTGACGACAATAGCGCCAGCAACTATACGAGGGAGCCAGCTCCACCACCAGCGCAATCTTCTTAAAGCGTTCGTCCTGGTAGCGGGACATCACTTGCCTTCTTCTGTGCACCATGAACGAGCCCACCGCTGCTGTCCTGGAAAGGACAGAACCCGCGCCTGCCGTCGTCCGCATAACAGTAGCAACGAGCAAGCGCCGAAGCCGCGATCTTCGTAGCCGCCAAGCAACTTTACGAGAAGACGCAGACTGCACTCTTGCCCTCGCCTTCGTCCTCGTTGGTCGGTACTCGCGCGAGTCTTGCGATAGCTCCTTCCACAAGCCAGCCACAAAGACTAATTGTCTCGAACCAACCTGGAGACGTCCGTTGGTCTGAGAACCAGAACCATCAACTCGACGAATTCCATAGTATATCGCTGAATTCGGACGCAAACCGCCCAGGCCGCTGCAAAATCCCAACCAGGGTCAGAACAACCAAGATAATGGTGGTGATGAGGTAGACTCAGAGCTGTTGCCCGTGGAGAAGCAGAAGGCGAAGCTGCGCGCGCTGGGGGCCAAACTAACGTGTTTCTCGCAGGACTCGGTCGAGCACATCGCCAGCGAGATCAAGGAGCGGCAACTCCAGAAAGAGCTCGGTCACTCGACAACTGAGAGGACGACTGGCCCCTCAGAGAGCTATCGGTCACAGCCAGCATCACGAGCCTCGCTACACACTACTGATCACCAGGCGAATGGGAAAAGCTGGAAACCCACGCCTCTGTCGCCACTGCGGAGGAAACGATCGTACTGGCGCTGAGGCATCTTATTGGAGGCGAATGCGAGTGAGAACGAATAGGCGACAACAGCAGTGAGTGCGAGTGGAGACCAATTTGAGCGAGCTCGAATGAGAGCAGCGAGTTCTTGTTGCCAGAGGAATAGTGGGAGCTACGGCATCTGAGGAACAGTATCGGCATAGCGAAGGACTGGATGGAGCGATATCACTAGCCTACCAATTCTACCATCCTACCTATCCGCTATGTGTTTTCTAAATAAACTCGTGCCACTAATTCCATGCTGATCATCGCCGAGATGTTGGTGAGCGCGGCCTTGTGCTTGGCGCGCAGGATGATCATCACGACTGCCTGCTTGTTGGTCTGGACCACGGTCTCGCGCATCTATCGCTTGAGCGCGATAGGTGGTGCAGTACCCCTTCCGGTGCTTTGTGGAAGTAAGCACCAGCGTTTCCACAAGGACAATGGGCTCTTACTTGCTGAGAAGACAGCGACCACCGCTCAAGACTTCAAGATAGAGCATGCTGCTGGAGAAGAATGCCGTAACTTCGAGCAACATCCGATCACCTGCTGCTCCGAGAAATATTGGGCAAAAGAAGGCGATCAGTTACCGACTGGAAACAAAATGCGAACGAGGATCACACTGACCAACAAGCAAGTGCTGCACAAAATGAATGAAAGACACCAATCTCGGGTATACCAAATGGTCCGCAGCCGCAGCCCGAGATCAATGCGGGGAGATGCATCAATGGATGCTGATGACGAGATGGCACAGTCCCTTCATTTACGAGGAGCGGTAAAAACCTGCTGCCTGCAGGAGCGACGGCTGAGAGTGTGTGCTACCACGGATACGCTAGCGTGCCAATATCGGCTGGATTACAGCTCATGACGTGGCAGGTCTTCTTATGCAACCCAATCGTGATGCTGAAATCGAACTTCAACCTGGCTGTGCGCGAGGAATGGCGGTGCATGCAGCGAGTCGATGCATTGTAAGGACATATCGCTCAAAGAGGACAGTAGAAGTTGCACGACACACATGGCAATAGTAATCAGACCAGTGCGTTAAATCTGCATCATAAGCGAGCATGTGTTGTCGTGCGGTTGCTGCAGCTACTGCTGAGCTATAGGCATACAAACGCAATGGCAAGGCTATCGTACATGCAAGCAGGACATTGGGCAACATGGATGAGTGTGCCGTTATGAGGAGCGAAGCGGTCTGTTCCATTGTACCGCCGTCTCACGCAAAACAGCTTGAAGTGAGCTTTGGATACGCACGCGCGAACATCGACCTGCAGAGAGAGAGAGAGATCCAACCAACGACGCGATGCTGTGCAGATCAGACTCACCACGCAACCGCACGCTTTCGCACACTCTCACACCTCCGCTCTGTATCTCGCAACATGCACCGGCCACCGATAACCACGTGACAGCAGGCTCCATACATGCACCGTCAGCGAGCAGCTCGCATGCACCAATTGAAAAGCTCTTTTCGTACTTAGTCGAGCATGCAAATCACCAGTAATCAGATGCGAGGGGTGGAAAAGGCTCTTTTTCGGTCTCAAGAATCCAATCCTTTTACCTTCCAAAATATATATATTTCAAAATGTGATCCAAAATGAAAAAATGGACGCAAGCAAAAGCTCACAAACATGCACAGACACAATTGTCGAGCGTTTCTGAAAATGTATCGCTCTTGTAAATGGATACAAGAATGTATACGAATGCCAGTGGGTGTTTGGATGTTAACGGGCGTTTGGACTGGTGGTTAGGGACCGCCTTCGCAGCCAGTCAATCACGCCACGTGCGTCAATGGGAGCGATAACTGGCCAGGAGCTGAGTGCTCTTCCTCACCACTCAAATCCGCTGTGTGTGAAAGGAGGCGCTTGCCCAGCCAGCCGGCTCCGTTTTGTTTGGCTCGCTGCCTCGCCTCTCTCCCTCCCTCCCCCTATGCAGCAACTGCGGGACCAGGGCAGCCACCCGTGGTTGTTGGAAGAGGAGCGGCCCCCTCGGAGCTCGGAAATCCTGCGGCCGTGGAGCGTGCACAGCACGCCAACTCATTTTCCAACTCGGAAGCCACCCCCAAAAGCAGGAAAGAAGTCATGGCTCCAAAGCGTCGCACGGGTCGCAAGACCACCAAGGACCAGTTCGCCGGCGTTGACGCCACCGAGCGCACCCGCCTCGGCGGTGAGGCCAAGGAGCGCGGTAACGCGGCCTTCGCGGCCGGCGACCACGCCACGGCCATCAAGGAGTTCACGACCGCCATCGCGTACGAGCCGACCAACGTGATCTACTACTCGAACCGTTCGGCCGCCTACCTGAGCGCCGGCCAGGCCACCCCTGCCATGCAGGACGCCAAGAGCTGTGTCGAGATCGACCCTAAGTTCGTCAAGGGCTACGCTCGTCTCGGTGCCGCGCACTTCTACATCAAGAACTACGCCAAGGCCGTGACCGCGTACACGACGGGTCTCGCCCTTGAGCGCGGCAACAAGGCGCTCCAGGCTGGTCTGACCCAGGCGCAGGCTGCGCACCAGGTGCAGGAGGAGGAGATCAGCGGCGTGGAGATGGACGAGGCCACGCGCAAGATGAAGCGCATGGAGATTGAGGAGAAGATCAACAAGGCCCGCAAGGAGCGCGAGGAGCGTGCCAAGCGTGCCGAGAAGGGTTTCTCGGAGGTCATCGGTATTGACCTCGGCACGACGTACTCGTGCGTGGGTGTGTGGAAGGACGGCCAGGTGGAGATCATCGCCAACAGCGAGGGTAACCGCACGACGCCATCGTGGGTTGCGTTCAACGAGTCGGAGCGCCTCATCGGTGAGGCCGCCAAGATCCAGGCCGCATCGAACGCGACCAACACGGTGTTCGACGCCAAGCGTATCATCGGTCGCAACTTCAACGACGACATCGTGAAGAAGGACGCCAAGCACTTCCCGTTCAAGATCGTCGAGGGCGACTCGAACAAGGTGCTCATCGAGGTGGAGTTCAAGGGTGAGTCCAAGCGTTTCACCCCTGAGGAGATCTCTTCGATGGTGCTTACGCGCATGAAGGAGACCGCTGAGGCGTACCTTGGCCAGCCGATCAACCAGGCTGTCGTGACCGTGCCAGCGTACTTCAACGACCAGCAGCGCCAGTCGACCAAGGACGCCGGTGCCATCGCGGGTCTTGACGTGAAGCGTATCATCAACGAGCCGACCGCCGCCGCCCTGGCGTACGGCCTGGACACGAACGCCGGTTCGAACGGCGAGAAGACCAACGTGCTTATTTTCGACCTTGGTGGCGGTACCTTCGATGTGTCGATCCTCTCGATCGAGAACGGCATCTTCGAGGTGAAGGCCACCGGCGGTGACACCCACTTGGGTGGTGAGGACTTCGACAACAACATGGTCGAGTACCTGCTCACTGAGTTCAAGCGCAAGAACCGCAACCTCGACCCATCGAGCTCCCCGCGTGCCATGCGTCGTCTCCGCACTGCCTGTGAGTCGGCCAAGCGCATGCTGTCGACCACGACGTCTGCTTCGGTGGAGGTGGACTCGCTCTTCGAGGGCGTTGACTTCAGCGCCACGGTGACCCGTGCCAAGTTCGAGTCGCTCGGCGAGGAACTCTTCAAGCGTTGTGAGGAGACCGTGCTGAAGGTGCTCTCGGACGCCAACATGAAGCCGGAGGACATCACCGAGCTGGTGCTTGTCGGTGGCTCCACGCGTATCCCGAAGGTGCAGACCATGCTTTCGGGCCTGTTCAACGGCAAGGAGCTCTCCAAGTCGATCAACCCTGATGAGGCTGTTGCGTACGGCGCTGCCGTGCAGGGCGCGATTCTGTCGGGAATCCGCAACGATGCGACTAACTCGCTGCTGCTCGTGGACGTGACCCCTCTGTCGCTCGGTATTGAGACCGTGGGCAAGGTTATGTCGGTGCTCATCAAGCGCAACACGGCCATTCCTGTGCGCAAGACCCGCGTTTACACCACGGAGGAGGACTACCAGACGTCCGTTGACGTGTGCATCTACGAGGGTGAGCGTGCGTCGACCGCCGTGAACAACAAGCTCGGCGAGTTCAACATCTCTGGCCTTGAGCGTGCCAAGCGTGGCGAGCCGCAGGTTGAGGTGACGTTCGAGATTGATGCCAACGGTATCCTGAACGTGTCGGCCCGCGACAAGAAGACCGGTGCCCGTGCCGAGACCACGATCTCGAACAACGCCGGCCGTCTGAGCCAGTCGGACATTGACCGCATGGTGGCTGACGCCGAGAAGTTCAAGAAGGACGACGCTGAGCTGCTGCGCCGCATCGAGGCCCGCAACTCGCTGGAGCAGTACATCTACCGTGCCATCGAGATCGCTCGCGAGAAGGGTGACGCGAACGTCGAGACTGCCATCCGTGATGCCCGCGACTGGCTGGAGGACCACGAGGAGGCCACTCTCCGTGAACTTGAGGACAAGAAGCGCGTGCTCGAGCGTTTGATCCGCTTCTAAGCGCCTTGCTCGTAGTGTGTGCGTGCTCTCGCGCACATCTAGGACCAAGCGGTTAGAGACCAACAACAGATTATTGTAGAGTGATCGATCTATTTTAGGAATACAACCCCAATGGCTTTCATTGAACTCTCGTGCGTCTTCGTACTCTTTGCCCTTCGATCCTTCCAGCTCACCTCCAGCACCTACCGTGATTTTTTTGTATTCCAAGCAGTCACCATGACCTCTGTATGGACGGTGCTGCTTCCATTTCCTCGCGCAACCGCATGCGCCTTATGTGATGCTTGCTTCAATGTCAGAAAGTGGATGCCTTACCAGTGTCATCAACGGACTAGGCTTTCGTTTATCGTCTTCGTGTGGCCTCCTCACGCAAGAGGACCTGTGATAAGCCCAGAATATCTTTCTCGGACAGTCTTCTATTGGGGATTGAGGTCATGTTTCCATGACGTCGGCGGATCTTTCGCAAAGCCGAACCGACGCCCGCTCACAGCTCAATTTGCCACACTGGAGTCGAAAGCGTCGTGAGGCAACAAGTTGGACGCATGGGCATAGTGATGCACGCTTTTGCGTATGGTCATTCATACCGTGCAGATGAAGCAGAGCTCCGTGAGTGCCGTGCTGCAGGAGCTGCGCGGCGACATCGACGCGTCGATTGCCGAGCATCGGCGGCTGCTGGAGAGCGCATCAAGCGAGTTTCGGCGACGACAGTGCCCAGTGACGCTAATGCGGTCGTCGGTGCACGACTGGCAGAATGTGTATAGTGGCGACCATGAGGAGAAAGAGGACCAGCAGTACCAGTGGCGCGCTTGTGCGAGAGAAAGTGGATCCAGTCGAGCGCAGTGGGACGCGTTCGACAAGCTGCTGGCGTCAATCGATGCTCCCAAGTCTGAGATGCACTCGCGAGCGACGCACCAGCCGAAGCAAAACCATCGGCAGCAAATTCGCCACCACGAGAGAAGCCTTCTGCGCACGCAGTTGGCGATACTGGCATCAGAATGCAAACACGAGGCGCGCACCAAGCGAGAAGCGAGACCGCTAAGCCCAGACGAGCGGCGTGAATGGGTGCGTCAGTGTTATCAGGCGTGGAGGATTCGAGCGAAAGAGAAGAAGGATGCACGAGCCGTAAATGAGGAAGCGAGGAGTCGTTGTCAAGACAACCTCATGTGCAGGAGCTTTCGTTTGTGGCAGTCGTGGTGTGCGAAGCAAACCGAACTGAAAGGGTTATACAGGAAAATCGCAAGCTCAGCCTGCAATGCAGCTCTGTGTGTGGCGTTCAACAGATGGGCGAGAGAGCATCACAGGAGGTTAGCTGCTCGGAAGCTACGGTCAACGTACCAGCGATCACAGACTCGCTTCTTGATGTCTATGTGGAAAGCGAACGCGCGGTGTCAGTACCAGATGCGGCTCTGGCAACAAAAGCGTCATCACACAAGCTGTATGAAGACAATGAGGGCGTGGTGTTCTGCAGCAATCAACCGAAGCAGAAAGAGAGAACAATTGATGCTGGCTCGGGACTTCTATAAGCGATGGACTCAGCTCAAGGTCCTAGTTCGGCTGAAGCGAGGGGGGCAGGTTCGCGCTATCATTGCGTCGCTCACGCTTCGACATTTTCGAAATCTTCAGAGCAGGTGCTTCTTGGAGTGGTGTGCGTACCTGGAAGCGAAGAAGCGATACAGATTCGCTGTGACGTGGTATCATCAGAACCTGTGTGCTCGAGCGTTCGACCTCTGGAACACAGCCTACCTGCGTCGAAAGTGGAATGCTCGAGTGCTTCAATCGTTCATGCGACACCGGACGCGAAACCTGGCGAGACAGACATTCGCTGCTTTGGTTTCTGCTGTCCAGGCAGTGCGAAACCGAAGAGCTGCAATCTTGGTAAGTGCGCTGCCTTGTTCCTTCCATACCATTCGTCTGCGATTCATGCGCAATTCTGATTTTTGCATTCGCTTCTTATCCACATGAAGAAATGCATGCAGCGACGAGAGCTGCGTGCCTGTTTCGCGCATCTCCACACCATTTCCAAGTGTTTTGCCGGACGAGAAGCTGCTTTCGCGCAAAAGAGAGCTCGCCGAGCAGTTTGGGAATGGTTTCGCAGCACCCAGGGCGCTATCAGCACAAAGAGAAAGTGTGCAGTTGTGGAGAAGCGCGAGGCAGCAAGAGTTCTTCGGGAGATCGGCTGGAGGAAGTGGCGGTCGGTGTACCTGATGAAAATGAAGCAGGGAATGTATCAAGTCAGGTGGAGGCGGAGGTTCACTCAGAGAGTGTGGAGGGCGTTCGTGAAAGCCATCGATCACAAGAAGCACATCGGTGCTTTGCATCAGAGAGCAGTAGTGCACTTCGAGCGACAGCTGATAGTTCACTTCTATCGATTGTGGGGGAAACACTGCGTCCGGATTCGAGAACGCAGAGACGCAGCCACCAAAGCTAACCGTCACTTCAAGGTCACAGCGCTGAGCCGCGTGTTCTCAGCGCTGAAAGCGTATCAGCTCGACGCGTTTTCAAGCCAAGCAGCCGAGTCATTCTTCCTCTGTCGAGCCATCAAGACGTGGAAATGCAGCGCCGAAGTCAGCAAGCGGCAGCACGTCGCCAGGATAGAGAGACTGTCGACACTCTGGCGCCGCATTCTGCTTCATTGGCACTTTGGCCGATTTAAATGCTTTCGTCAGCTGAAACGACAGGAGCGCTGTCGGTGGATTCTGCGCGAATGGAAGAAGTTGCCACGACTGAACCAAGCTCACTCTCTTCTCTCACATCTGGGCAACAAGCTACAGCTCTGGAGAACATGGTGTCGCTGGATGGACCGACTTCAATATGCGCGGCAGTTGCGTGCAAGCGCGGGAATGGTGAGAAAGCGATGGGAGCAAACGATGAGAAGGCGCTATTTCGTGGAGCAATGGCGTGACAAAGTCATTCGCTACCGCTTGGCGTGCTGCAGACTGGAAAGCGTTGATCGCAATGCGAGCATGCGGTCGTCATTCGAGATGTGGCGGCAGCTGAAGAAGGGCAAGGATCGTGAGAGGCGAGCTGAGAACGCGTACATGAGAATACTGAAGCGGAGGATCTTTGGTCGATTCGCAAGAATGGCGGCTGGTATGAAGTCGAGGATGCAAGTCTGGAGAACGAGAAGACTGGCTGTGTATTGGGGAATGTGGCGGCGGTTCCTGAAGCAGAGAATCGTTTTGCATGATGCTGAATACCACCACAAGCAGGTCCGGATGCAACGTGTGGTATCAAGGTTGCACTCACATGCACACGAAACATTGAAACGCGACTATCAGCACAAAATCGCAGATTCGTGGTCTGCTGCGGTGCTCATGCAGAACACGTTCAGCACGTGGCAGACGTTTTTGGCAAAGCAAGAGCGTTTACGACAATGTATGCGGTCGGCAGAATGGAAGACACTCGGGAGAAGAGCTTGGGACCGCTGGCGCAAGTCCCTCATCCAGGAGCAGTACGTGCGAGTGCTGCAGAACATGCAACGTCGAGCGTTGCTGACGCAGACCTGGAATGCGATGGTGCAAGTGACAAAGCGGCGGCAAGTGGCGAAGAGCATCTGGAAGTACGCGATGATCAACGTACGCCTGTCCAAGTGCCTGTACTTCTGGCAGCAGTATGTGGAATTGCGCAAGCTGCAGCAGCAACGTGTCGACCTGCTGCTCAAGAACAAGCACAAAGCACACTTGCAAGTGTTCTTTGCAGCTTGGTCGCAGTTTATAACCATTCAGGCGTTCACAGCGCTTCGCGAGCGACGACACGTGAAGCGATACTCTCAGACTTGCTGGCACTCCTGGACGCTGCACACCCGAGTTCAAAGATTGCGGCACAAGGCGAATACGAAATTGATGCGGCGGATCTTCATCTGTGGTTTCCAGCGCAACGCATTCTATCGACAGGCATCCCGCGAGGTTCGATTTCGCAACGAGACCCGACAACTTGGGCATGCGCTGAAGCAGTGGCGAGTCGAGCTGTGGCTTCGCGCGTCCCAGCGACGAATTGAGCTTGAGCAGAAGGAGTGTATGCTGCGGAGATGGCTTCGCTTTGTTGATCACCACCGACAAAAGCGGAAGCTCGCAGCACATGTAAGGCAGCTGCATCGCCTTCATGAGACCAGTGGACCTGTGCGGTTCTCCAGACGGCAGCGAGTGTTTGAAAAGGCGGTGGCGTTGCAAGAGCAAGCGAATGAAGAGAGACGGCGGCGGACCAAGCGAGAGGTGTTT
>JAADWP010001085.1:0-10893 GCA_023336215.1 Globisporangium iwayamae | reverse complement strand
CCCCCCCCCCCCCCCCCCGTTCGGCCAGGTCAGCCCCTCTACCTAGAGCAGCCAAGATGGCCAAGATGGCCACCACAAGCGCGAGTACTGAACTCACCAGCGAGATGTTAACACCAGCAGTAGCAGTAAAAGAAGAAGAAGAAAAAGAAGAAGAGAACAATGAAGAAGATACTTGTTATGCGTCAATATAGAGAATTTGTGCTTTTGACTTGTACCAAATCAAGAAGTCCTGAGTTGGGTTGGTCGCTGTCAATGGCGCACAAGTCGATGTTTCTCTGTTACTTTCTATCTCTATGACTTTACAGCTCTCCTAAATGGACAAGACGGCCACCGCTAGTGCAAGTCCGGAGCTCCACATTGCAAAACCAAAGTCACCAGTAGCAGCAGCAGAAGACGATGCGATCTGGATGCCTGAAAGGTCACTGATGCGACCGCTCTTCTTCGGAACCGCATACACTGGACATGAAGCAAATGGGTCTGCTTTGTCCCCAAAAGTTCCAATCGTTGTGCCATACTCGACGGAGGTCATGCAGACTTTTGGGCCACCGATGAAGAACGCCGTTGTATGACTACGGTACGCAATCATGCCGCCCGAGTTGCGGTTCATGGCTCGAACGCCAGTAGGCGTGAGGATCACCTTGAACGACGCCTGTATGAAGTTGCTGCCTGTCACTCGGAACTCGGCATCGTCTGTGTACACTGCGCTGTCGCTTGCCGATATGAACATGTTGCCGGTCCCGTTGGCCAGCACGAACAGCGCGTCGTCCAACAGTGTGGTGTTGGAGAGGCCGTTCGTGTCGATGTACCCGCTGGCTGCACTTGAGTTCTTCGTGGCGCTCCTGACCTCAACGACAGGTGACAAGGAGAGCGTGGCCAAGGTACTCTTGTTAAAAGACTCGAGGTGTAGCGTGTCTCGTGCGTCACCAGTCATCGTCCCGTTGACTTGCATCTGCCCAGTTATGGTAGTGAATGTACCGATTGCTCCTTCGGGCAACAGGTCGCTGTCGATGTACTTCAGGTATATGTTTGAGAAGTCGCCCGACACTTGGATGTCGAGGACGACGGGGTCGAATGCCGAGCCGGACGCGGACGTGATCGCCCAGGTTGACTGGTTCAGTAATCTCGAGACGCTGTTGCTGCTGTCGTCTTGTTTTGAAGCAGGAAGCTCGTGGATAGAGACCGCAGCGGAGCTCGTCGCGCGTAGCGACCGCTTGGTGAAGTCCTCTTTCTTCTTGGTGAAGAAGATGTCGTTGGTAACCACGACGTCGGCTGCACCATTCGCGATCAGTTTCTTCAGCGCAGTCTTTCTGAAGAGCACGACCTCCGTCAGCACCGCATCGTTGCTGCTGCCGTTGGTAGTGATGTTCCCAGAGCTGCTGCTCACGACGAGCTTCGAGCCCTTCATCGCACGCTTGCTGACCACTGACACGGCATCGGTAAGCGCCTGAGAGCTCGCGTAGACCTTGATGTCGCCCAGCAGCGACGCACTGTTGGCACTTGACGACGACGGCTTCTTGCCGTACGAGACGAAGACCTGGCCAGGCAGGTCCAGCACCAGCGCGCCGATCGCAGTGATCTCGCCACCGGCGTCGGTGTGGATCTTCCACTGCTTGACGAACTGGAGCTCTTTGGTCGCAGCGCCGTCACTGCCGACCGACGTTGATGGAGTGTCGATGACCACGAAGCTGGCGGGGACATCGGCGGCGCAGCAGCAGACTAGGAACAAGGCGATGCCGAGGACCAGCAGACGCATTATCCAGCTGTCAGTTGTCGGTCTGGACTTGCGAGCTTGGCGGGTGCGCTGCTAGGAAAGCGTCGTGTTGGGGAATGAACTGTTGTGTACTGCAACTGCTTGTCTGTAATGCCGCAATAAGCGCAATGTGCAGGGGAACCCACAATAGAGCTGATATACAGTACTGTACTATTTGAGCAGCTGCAGGGACCCATTATAGATGTCAGGTTGTATGCCCCATTTGCCGCAGTGGATTTTTGTGTGTGTGTCCATGTCTTCAGGATCTAATGAGCTCTTTTTCCACCTCACTTCGACAATCCAGCGTATCACCGTAAATACAGGAAGCAACTTTATGTATGTGCTCGGTAAGCGTTGAAAGTAGATGTCTTTGCCATATACGGCAGCGCTCATCCAATCTTGGTGCTGAGTAGTATTTGATTTGATCGGCCGGTCACTTGCCGAAAGCAATGAACTCTATCCGAGTTGTGACGTAGTGCAGATGCTGTGGGTTTCAACCCTTGATAACGAGCTCGCTCACTCACAGCAAGAGCGACAGCCTCTTCTTCCTCGGCGTCTTGATGAAACTCGCCGACCGGTTCATCTTGGACAGTTCCCGCGATGTGTCCGCCTTGTGGCTCGCGACGTGCTACATTAACAAAGAACGCACTTCAGTCACAACTATCGCTCTCAACACAGAAGACAACGTATTCTACCAGTACTCACCGCCAGAAGCGTCGCAGATGGGGGTCCCGTCGCATCTTTCACTCGAGGGTGCGCCAGGATGAACGCAGCACTGGGTCGAGCTTTGGGATCAGAGGCCATCATCTGCAGTAAGTCACACAAAAAACACCAGCCACACAATTTTAGGTAAACAGCCATCTTCACACAAAGAGAACGTATTAACAATCATCTCCTTTACCTGGGTGATCAGCTCCGAGAGCTCCATAGAGTACTCTGATGGGAAATCTGGGAGGACGCCGTTGCGTAGCTCGTGCCACTGGTCGCCGGATGCTGGGAGAGTGATCCCAGTCACAATCTCCAAGAGCATGATCCCCAAGCAGAAGATGTCGGCCGACGGGAGACGCTCGCGGCTGGCGAGCAGCTCTTTCGCCATGTACACGCCGTCGCCTTCGAGATCCGCACACAGCAGTTTGCTGGTGGACGATGATGATGAAGCAGCAGTCGTCACGGTGGTCGCCATCCCAAAGTCTCCGACTTTCAATCGCCCGCTCTCGGTGACGAAGATATTGTCGGGCTTGAGGTCCAGGTGCACGATGCCGTGGCGATGGAGCACATCGAGACCGGACGCGATCTCGCGCAGGATGCTCCACATATCAAGTTCAGATATGCTGTTAGCAGAATCGGCTTGTGGGCTGAGAAAATCCTTCAAAGTTCCACCAACGCACAGCTCCGTTTGCAAGTACAGGTAGCCTGTATAAAAAGAGCACGAGGTGCGGTTAGCATGATGATAGGCTTTGCTAGCAGGATGACCAGGACTTGTTCGAGTCGTACCGTTGTCCTGCCACGCCTGGTAGTATCGTACGACGTGCTCAAAGTTGCTGATTGAGGACGCGAGCGGCTGCAAAATCTGGATTTCCTGTATCAGAATGGATCTGTGGCGTGCATTTTCACTCAGGCGATTAGTCTTCCCAATCAACACATTTCAACCAGGAACTCACTGTATGCCATTGTCACCTACCGTTCTCGCTCACTTCGGAGCTCGTTCTTCGACTTCTTCACTGCGTACAAAGAGCCGTTGCGCGACGAGCGAGCCTTGTGCACCTCCGCCGAGATCCCGGAGCCGAGCCAGCTCAGCGTCTTGAGGTCTTCGAAAGGAGATCCTAGCTCGTCCTACAAGAAGAGTGTGAGCATTTGTGACAATGGGAGGTAATTAAAGCGCTGCAACTCATCACAGCGGAGACGTACCTGAGTGTCGGAAATGACGAGCTTTGCCAGCACTTCTCGACGACCGAGGATTTTCTTACGAGCTATTGACAGCAAACAAGGAATGCACATGAGATCAGCATGCGCAGTCCAACTATACAAAAGCGACGGATCAAGTACTGGTAACGGAAACGTACATGGAGTGACGCTGGAGCTCTTCTGTGGCGTCCGTGGGACTTGCTGCACCGGACTTTTCATCGACAAGTTGGCGTCCATGTGGTTGCTGAGCTTGGCTGTCGTCGGGCTGTGCAACGGCGACGTGGGGACCGAGGAGATCGCCTTGGATCGTGGAACCTGAGGAGCTGCTGAGTCTGGTTCAGTTCCTTTAATAAAAGGAGAGATGAGCGGGTGACGACCTGGTGCCGCTCGCAACTTTCGCGATGCCGCTGACTGCGATACTGGCGAGCAAAAATCTGGAGCAATGATAGCTGTTGTAGGTGCGATAGGATTGCGCCGTCTACCTTTAGCTGGAGTTGTACTTGGCATCGGGCGATCACCTGCATCGACGGATTCGTTAATCACCAACGGCGATCGTGGTCGTCTACGGACAGCTCTCTGAGGGCGAGGAGGAGGTGTCGTATCCTTCATGACTGCGCTCGATGTCTTTGAACGAAGCGCTTTGTATCGGTACGCTGATTGATTCTCTTTGTTGTTGTTGGTTACGTTACTGCAGACGCTGTCGTGATAACTGATCTGCTCGCCGTTGTCATCGTCGCTTTGGTCGTCATGGTCGCCGTCGCTACTCACGGCGTCCATGAAAAGCGCCTTGTTCACTCTCGGTGAACTGGGTCTGTCGCAGTCGTGCGCTTCAGTAGCTGCTGCTTTGCGCGCACTCGCAGCCGCTTCAGGCGACGACAGCCCAGACGCGCGCCTTGAGCGCTTTTGTCCGCTGCTGCTCGCGTTGCTCTTGCTGCTACTGCTGCTGCCGCTCGAGTAGCTGTGGATGCTGCCGTAGCTGCTGACATTGCTGTGCGGTGGTGGTGTTGAATTGCTGGTGCCATCCAGCGCGGTGTCGAAGAGTCTGCGCGCGCGTTCGGGGGAGCGCATCGTCGCCATCCTTCTGATGGAGCTCTCAATTTGATCAATAACGCTGTTGCTTTTTTTTGGCGGGCGAAAATTTGGGTTTTCGCGCGGTTTTTCAACATCCTCCTTATCTTTGCGTATCACAATAATATACTCTTCTAAACTCGTTTCCAGCTCCACCTCCAGTTCATTCTATAGATATTTTATAAAGGGTGAAGATAATTCTAAAGCCATTTTGAGCTTGAAAGCCCTGTTTTGATACCTCATCAAAGAGGTTTTGTTGAAAGCAAAGGTCGATCGTTCTCTGCGCCTCTTTGCTCGCTTGCTTGCATCCTTACAGGGGCAAAACGCACCATATTTAGAAAGAGAAGCGCAAGACGAGAAAGCAAGTGAAGTGAAAGGCGGTGCGCTCCTGTTCCATCTCTTCCCTTCCCTCTCGTCTCTGTATACGCACACGTCCAGCAGCAGCAATAGCACATCGCCACACAAGAGAGACTGAGTGAGTCTGCAGTGACCACTGGACAACGCAGTAACAGATCTAGCCAGCAAGCGTTCGAGAGGGAGCTTCAACAGCAGAAAGAAAGCGTGTTGCTGCTGCACTTTGGAAAGACACGATGCTGGGTAAGCTCACGCATTGGCTCTCGATGAAACTCGAGCTCGAGGAGAAGGAGGATGACTCGCTGCGGCTGCGCTTCGACGCGCTGGTGAGTCTTCACTTTGTTCCGTGTGGGATGACGATTCTTGGTGGTGGCGGTTATTGAAGGTGACTTGATGGATACTTGTGTTGTGTTGTGCAGACCCACATGAAGAAAGTGACGCTAGATGTGGTGCAGACAGCGCACGAGCGGCTTCTCACCGATAGCAGAGTGCGAGAAGGCGGCGAGTCGAAAGAGGCAGCTAGTACAGGAGAGGAGAACAGTAGCGACGTAACAACGGACTCGGGTGCCGAAGCCGCCGTGTCGTCACCATCAGGAGACACGACAGAAGTACGTGATAAGATGAAAGAAAATGGCGAGAAGCGTGTCATCCTGACCCAGGAAGACCCGTGTGTCCACGAATACTGTACGTGCTCATCCTGCATGAATCGTTTCTGGTCCTGGTCGTTTGTATTGCTCACTCGATCTGTGCGAATACTGTGTTTATGGTTGTATCCATTTCTAGGTGCTGCATTGGTAAACTGTTTGAAGCTGGGGCTGAAACCTCAGAGTGGTCAGGTCATTTCGCTGTGGAACGTTCTGTACTCGAGCTCGCTCGTGGTCGACGAGCCAGATTTCGTGCAGTCAATCCAGAACGCGGCGTTGCTGTCAAACGTGAGTTGTTTTGCTGTCCTTAGCTCAGTGAGGATGTGTATCTATATAGTGACTGTAATGGAAACGTGTGCGTTGGGCAGACCGATGAAGGCAAAGAACGCTGCTGGCTCAAGATTGCGTTGAACAACCATTCGCTCGAATCGACGCTACTGGTACGTCGCAACGTTTTATAGGTTTTGTGATATGGAATCTTGCGGTTGAGGCATTTCTAATTGCCATTCTTGTTGTTTGAGCAGCTCATCTTCTCTGTGCAATGTGACCAAGTGATCCGGTCGAGCTACGAGGAGTGGGCGCTGATGCGCTGCTGCGAAGGCATGGGGCTCTTTCTGCAGATGGTGATGGATGTGCGTAACGTGCACTTTGCGATTCGCGTGAACGACGACCCATTCGTTACCGTCGAGCCGAAAGATGTCGCCACAGTCCCCATCGCTGGAGCTCCAGGTAGAAGTGGAGACGACGCACCGACCACTGGAGTAGCAGCAGACACTTCGAATGGCTCAGGAGCCGCAGCATCAGCAGTTGAGGCAGTCGCAGCAGTATCCGCTGACAAGCTCTCAGGCACTGTTGTCGCTGACTCGAGTATCGCAGATGAAGAAATTGTCGAAGTCTCGTCGATGATCTTCCCGCACCGCCATAAAGGCATCAAACCGTGGCAGCACGTGTTTGGCGTCGGTATCTCATATCTCGCGAAGAATCCGTACCACTCGCGCTTCGCTCTGATCGACCCAGTGCTTGCGATCCCTAACCTTGTGCAGGACTGCATCGACTTCCTCATGGAAAACCCGGACGCACCTCGCCTTTTCCGCACGACAGTGCTGAACGTTCACATTAACCAGCTTCGCGAAATCGTTGAGACTGATGGAGCGTTGCCGCCTGACCTCGACGCGCCTGGTGCTGGTGCTCTGCTAATGGACTTTTTCAAGAACCTGCCCGAGCCGCTGCTGACCTCAGACAAGTACGAAGCGTTCATCGCGTCCGGACGCCTGAAGGACGAAGATGCGAGTATCCGGAACATCACGTGCTTGGTGCAGGATCTGCCAGTCTGCTGCAAATTTGTGCTCGAAAAACTGATCTCGATGATGCACTTTCTGGTCGAGCACGCTGAGCAGAATGGACTGGACATCGCGACAGCGTCCACGACTCTCGCTCCGGTAATCGCGTTCAAGAAAGAACCGTCGAAAGGGCCGTCAGGACAGCGGCGGAGCAATCATTCACAGTACCAGGACGTGCGGTACGCTGCCGTTGGCGCGCAGGTCGTCGAGCGTATGATCAAGCACTACGATGTGATCTTCCAGGATGTCCGCGTGCAAGTTTCTGATGCGCTGACACGACTCGAGGCAAAAAAAGATGCGCTCTTGTCGATTTACCAGCTATTCAAGATGAAACCCCAGGTCAACTTCATGTCGGACAAGCAGTACTTGGAGGAGATCACGAAGGCGTTCATGGACAACGTGAGACAGATTGATATGCTGCGCTCGCAGCAGTCGGTGAACAACTCGGATCGTCGTATCTTCACATCGTCAATTGCGCACCCGAAAATCGCATCGCCGATTCGCCACCGAGTCTCGATGCCTGATATCCTAGCGCCAGACGCAGTACTACCCAGCTCCGAGTCAACGGAAGCATCTTCACCGTTAGTATCCGGACCAGTTGCATCCAGGACAGCAAGTGGCACAACTACACACCCGATCGTGAACTACAGAACTGCCAGCGGCACGAGTACTCACATTGGCGTTGGTGCACGTCGACAGACTATCACGACCTCGAATCCGTTCCAGCAGATGCAGCACATCTCGATCAACGGCCTGGCGGGATCGCTCAATGGAACTTTCGACCGTGCCGTCGTCGAAGCATGGGAGACGCACGGGTTCAATCGTCCGATGATTCTGGGCAACTTTGAGAAAGGAGGCGTGCTGCTGCTGCGATCGGTCGCGCACATGCTCAAGAACGACTCGGATGTGCTGCAGATGCTGTATACGCGCGCGCTCCCATCGGACACGCCGACGTACGATGCGGGGCTCGTCTCGGCTGCGATCTGCAAGTCGCTGATCAACCTGCTCAAGCTTGTGTAAGTGATCTGTGTGTATGTTTGTGTTGTGAGCTGACCGTACCGTGTGCTGACTCTTGTCCACCGCGTTTTATGGTACTTCACTGGTTGTAGCCCGTCTCCGGAGGACCCGAGCATCAACATCGTCGCGCTCTCGATCGAGCCGTTCTGGGAACTTTTCGACGAGGAAGCGTACTTCTACAAGCTCTTCAACCTCATGTTTCGGATGTTTGATCAGATCTGGAGCTCTCTGAACCCCGAAGAAGCGTCTTTCACGCGCGTGTTTTGCGACACGGAAGCGAAGCTCGACGAGATCCTGAAGAAGTCACCGAGCTCAGTTGAAGACGTGCGGAACGAGTGGGAAGAGCTCTGGAAACTGTTGACGGACCCACCGTGCGGTGATGAAGAGGAAGGGGGGTCGACTGAAGACGAAGCATCGAATACACTGCCGCTGGTCGAAGCCCCACCGTCTCCGCCGCGGATAAGCAAGAAGCCTTCGTTCACGTTCCGATCGGAGGACTACAAGACCAAGCTGATGAATCCGTCGAGCATCTTGACGCTTGACCAGATCGCGTACCTAGACAATGCCGTACCGATCACGTGCCAACTATGTCGGTGGTGTCTTTTGTACAGCACAGAGGCGAACGGGTCGTCGCTGCACACGCTGTTGATGCTCTCACGAGGACAAAGCCCGACTCTGCTCGTGATCAAGGACGACCAGGGCAACGTGTTTGGCGGCTTTGCGTCGGACGAGTGGCATCGCGCGACGCAGTACTACGGAAACGGTGAGACGTTTCTGTTCTCTTTCAACCACAAAGGCCCTGCTGGTGGTGGTGGGGGCACAGCGACGACAACAAGCAGCAGCAGCAGCTCGGGGTTTGTGAAATACCCGTGGAGCCGACGCAACAACTACTTTATGCTGTGCTCGGAGGAGTCACTCGTGATGGGTGGCGGCGGTAGCTTTGGACTGTTCCTGGTACGTCTTGCATTCTATGATCTGGTGATGTTTGCTGTTGCTGTTACGGCTGACCAACTCTTGTCGCTCTTGTCTGTGTGCCTGTCTCTATCAGGACAATGATCTGTCGTCGGGATCCACTGGTGCCTGCGAGACCTTCGCCTCACGGCCGCTGACGAGCTCGCCAGAGTTTTCATGCGTGCATGTCGAGGTCTGGGGCTTCACGACGAGCGACAAGCCGCTCGCGCAGCGCGACCCGCGGAAGAAGAGCGTGCTTGACTAACCAACCAACCAACAAGCAACAGAATGCAAAGCGCGCACCTGCTGTTAGGAAATTTATTTTATTCGAATGCTTCCTCTGCGTGTAAATTATGGATTTGCCGGATGAGTGAAAGCCACCTTCCGCCGTCTTCAAGTACACGCATACGTCGATCGACTCTGCGCTACTCAGTGAAGAAGCAGAAGTAGCCAGCCAGCGAGCGAGCGAGGATGTGCGTGTGGGGTACCGCTGTGACAGCGAAGCAGTGGCGATACAAGAAGTGCTTTTGAAGACGAGACCTGGATCTCCTGGAAGAGATCGAGGCGACGGCGAATGAGAGAGCTGAACAATCTGGGGACAGATGCTCGCCTTCCTCGCTCACTGCTTCGGAATTGCGTCATGGAGCTCCGGGATCAAGTGGCTGTCGAGCTCGGCTTTAAACTGCACGAACTGGCTCAGGACCGTTGTTTGCTGCGCATAACAGAAAGAAGACACACATGCAGCGGCATAGCAAACACAGAGGAGATAAAATCAAATAGGGTGAGTAAGTAAACCAGTGAAACATGAACGAAATCAAAACGACACTGGTGCGATAAACTAGAGAAGGTCGTGCGGTACCTGCTCGACCGAAAGCGTCGCGTTCGGCTGCAGCTGCGGACGCAGGTTCACGAGCTCGTCGCGGAAAAGCTGGTCGAAGCGCTGTACGAGTCGCTGCAGGAAGGCCTTGAACGCCGCGGCAAGCGGCTCCGAGACCGTGCGGTCGTGAAAGAGCACGGCCTGCACCACCTCAGTCTGCGTCGAGATCAGCGTGATCGCGCCGGCAGTCGACTGTGCATTGCATATTGAAGACAGGAGAGGTTCATACCGCGTCACTTGGCGCTGGTATGCAGAACACATGATCAAATGATGACGCTGTAGCTCACCATGAACTGCATGGGGCCGCTGCTCGGCCGCCGGTCGTCCGCGAACTTTGGGTCGTTCTTGCCGCTCGTCGGGTTGAAGTGCACCTGCATCACCTCTGTTGGGTATTCAAACGTGCACATAGCCAACAGTTAGTACACCCATAGGCAGAATACATAAGCGTCACCTCGAGTGTAATTGCCTTGCACGCAGGCAGACAGACATTTACGCACCGCCGCCGTCGATCTCGCGCGCGAACTGCGTGAACGACTGCACGAGCGCGTCGACGCCCTCCGGGTGCGCGTGCGGGTGCCACTTCCACTGCTCCGTGAAGAGGCAGACGCCCGACTGGCGGTCTAGCAGCTTGAGCATACGCAGCTCCGGCACGGCGTGCGGTGTCGTTGGTGGGGGCGCCAACAAGGGTGGCGGCGGCGTGTTGGAGTTCATTACATTCGCCATCTTCGTCGCGCTGGCGTCTTCCGTTTTTCTTTTTTTGGTTCGAAATTTTTTTCATGTCCAGCAGCAAGCAAGAAAAATTGACAGTATGTATCCTGCCCGCATAATCTATACGGCCATACGTGGTACAGTCATACCTCCCATTAGTAAAGATTGTCAAGTTTGATACTCTCTTCAAAATGATCAACGACCTCTATAAAGTGGTCAAACACTTTTACACACACTCATTCTAAAAATTCAGTGGCGTGGAGCGAGATTTGTGGTTGG
>JAADWP010001084.1:0-10903 GCA_023336215.1 Globisporangium iwayamae | reverse complement strand
TTTACAATTTACAGTTCTATTCAACACTTGCAATAAGAATTTGCTAACACATTCCAATAGAAGACCTCGTTGTTGCCTTCTAACATCCTTTCCGCTCCAAATAGAGTACCCTGAGTTGCTTGCTGAGCTTCCTCCATACCAAACCGATCGTCCAACTGTGAAGCATGACGGCACTGACTCACTGACTCGCAGAAGCCCATGCACACGCATGCGTGTGTGTGTGTGTGTGTGGATGTAGCGCCTTCACCTGCCTGCTGGTGCCTTTGGTCCCACCCTTGTCCTGTCCTGCCTGGCGTACGTCTCTCGTGCAGCGATCGCTTTCCGGATCGCAGTGGTTTTATTTCGAGGAGGAGAAGCAAACGGGCGCATGCACGTATATCGTACTGTACCCTAGTACTGTGCTCGCTCGCCTTTTAAAAGATTCTGCGACGTGTGTGCATTGCCGCCCGCTCAACCGTCCGTTCTCGTCACAATCCGATTTTTCTCGCCCTCACCGCATCACAAGTACCAGCAGCAGATAACAAGGATGGAGCCACTCGTGTCGGCCGTGGATCTTGCGGAAAAATACGAGTACCCGGCGCTGGTCAAGGCCGTGCAGCTGCGGCCCGTACTCGCGCACGAGGTGGACGACTTTGGTATGACACCTCTCCACTGGATCTGCTCGGATCCCAAGGTCCCGCTACGCGTGCTGCAGAAGCTCGTGCTTGTGCACCCGCCGGCCACTGCTACCACGAACCTTGCCGGTCTGCTGCCGCTGCATATCGCGCTGCGCAAGAACCTGCCGCTCGAGGCACTCAAGCTGCTGCTCAAGTTCTACCCCAAGGCCATTGCTGTAGCCACACCCGATGGACGCAGTCCGCTCGACCTCGCGAATGAGCACGTGACTGCACCCAGCACGCGTCTGTTCCTCCAGATGCTTGACGCCGAAGTGCGCGCGCTCAGTCGCGTTACGATGGCGTCGAAGAAGACGCAAAAGCAGCAGCAGCTCCGTGATGCGGCCGTGGCCACGACGACCACGAGTACACCGTCTATGTTCGTCAAGCCACGCAGCAACAGCAAGACGCGCAGCCAGCGCAAGATGGATCGCCGCAGTCCAGTGAATGCCGCTGCAAATGGTGATAATGGTGGCTCCAACGATGCGTCCGAGAAGCCTCACAAGCAGCAGGTGCACACACAGCAGCACATGAAGGAGAACGCGTACAACACGAACAATCAGCAGCTCGCCACCAAGGAGCCACCCAGCGACAACAACAACAACAACAATACTGCTAAGAAGATCACGAAGACCACAGAGATGCTCGTCCCCGTACCGCTCTCGCCCGGTGGCACCTCGTACCGCGACCCGATCGCGGACCTGCTGAGCAGTCCGTCAATGCACGCCGCGCGGGTGCAACAGCATCCGCCAGTGTGGAAGCTCGACAAGCGCTGCCACATCTGCGAGTGCAAGTTCGGTTACTTCAAGAGCCGCCACCACTGCCGCAACTGCGGCGAGTCGGTCTGTGGGCGCCACTCGCGCGACTCGCTGCCACTGCGCCACATCGGGCTTTTTGACCCGCAGCGCGTGTGCGTCGTGTGCCACGAGCACCTGCAGAACACACTCGCAGGCTGCAACACAAACGAGAACAGTGGGCACTACCAGTACAACAGCCGCGACAGCATCGCTTCAAGCAGCTGCTGCACACCGTCGAGCGTCACTCGGCCGGGGGTTGTGAACAACGCTAATGCCAAGAAGTGCTCATCGGAAAGTAATGGCAACAGCTACAACCAGCCGTTGTTCTGGAGCCCCGAGGCACTCTCGCCGCGCCTGTTCAACGTACCACCGCCTCCAAAGCGTACCAAGTCGGTACGCGACTACCTGCTGCACTCACCACAGGCCGCCTCAAGTGTGGCTACCACGACGCGCAATCGCAACCGCACATTGGACGCCGGCACGTCGAGTCCGCTGGTGCTCTCCCCCACGGCGCGCAGTGTACACTCCGAGTCACTGCGTCACAACTACTCGTACGCAACGCTCTCAAATCTGCCCATGTTTCCGAGCTCGTCGTCGATGTTCCTCAGCCGCATACAGCTCGCGCCGGCGCCATCACAGCTCCTCAAAGTGCCAGAGAACCAATCAAAGCAGAAGCACAAGGCGAAGAAGTCCCACAAGGAGCAAGACAATGGAGAGCACGAGGCGATCAGCAGCGCTGGCTCGTCGCGCTCGCGAAGACGCCTGGCCAAGACGGAGCTGGACATACCGTCCAAGGCGTGGTACGAGGAGCTCGATCAACTCCCGGCGCAGTCAGCAAACCAGAAGCTCTCGATGGACAGCCGCGTGAGCGAGCTCGAGGAGCACGTGCAGAAACTGCTGACAGCCAAGAAGCAGATTGGTGAGGCGCTCAAGCAGAGTCAGTTGCAGATCCACATGGCGCGCGCCGAGAAGGACAAGTACGACGCCATCGCGCAGAAGTACCTGGACAAGGGCTATGCGGCTTGCTCGCCGCGGGCGTCGTCGTCGACGCGTGGGAGCTCAGACCCGGTCATGGATCGCATCAACCAGGAAGAAGAGCAGCAATCAGCGGCGGTGAACCCCTTGTACGCCTCGAGTCCAACTGATAACCAGCAGCAGCACGAAGATAACAACGAGGGCGACATTGAGCGCTCGACCGTGTCGGAGGAGGGTGGGAACCTCAGCAGTTGCTGCTATGCTGTGCGCCCGTCGTCGCCACTGCCTGCTCCATGCCTCTCGCCCTTCAAAAGCGAGAAGCTCGAGCTACACATCCCGCTGGATGTCGCGGCGACGCATCACGAGCTGGGCGTGATCCTGCTGGGCAAATGCGACTTTTCCAGCGCAGCCGCCGAGTTTCATAAGTCGCTCGAGATCAATGTCGACAACGCGATCGCGTGGTACCACTTGGCCAAGGCGCTCGATGGCGCCGGTGAACAGGAGGCCGCCGAGCGCGCCGTGAACAAGTCGCTGGCGCTCGAGAGCGGTTCGCTGCCGAGCCTCTCACTGCTTGGACGCCTGCTGCACCTGCGCGGCGAGCACGACGAAGCGATCGTCGTGTTCCGCCAGGCGCTGAACTTGCAGTGTCCTCCTGTGGGCGACGATGGTCACTGAGTGATGGTTCATTGTAGTAGTGTTCTCTTCCTCTAAATGAGTGTACTGTGTGTGTGTCTCCTGAATGTGGAAATTAGCCCAATTAACCTTATTATGGAAAGCAATCTCGTGAAGGTGTGTAGATCGTATGCGAGTGTGTGGCTCATTGTCCGCACTTGATGGACACAGTGGCGTGGCTCGTGCCGAAGGTAGCGTCGATGAACCGCAAACTGAGCGCGAGCTCGATCTGCTTGACGAACACGCGCGTCGTCGTCGTCTTCTTTGCTGACGAGCAGCCAAGCTTCTCAAGCGTGATCGTGACGCCGTTGCCACGACTCGTGTCCTGATAGAGCAACACGAGGCTCTGCTTCTCCTCGGCGCTCAGTGAGAAGTCCGTCGCGGCCCTGGACCCACCGCTGCAGTCATTGTGGCACTTCTTAATGATTGGCAGCGGCTTGCTGAGCCCCCAGATGGGCGTGCAGGCGCTGCTGCTGCCCTCCCAGACATTCACATCCACGATGAGCGCGTTGTCCATAGCGTACGAGATCGCATCTGTGCTCACGGGCAATGCGGCCTCGGTCACGCTCAAGAACCGCTCGCGGTTGCGGTAGCCGTTGTTCGCGTCGTCCAAGAGCTCCACACTGACCACCGATCCCTTCTTTGAGTCATTCTCAAAGGCTACACCGTAGAGCTCTTTTTCCCAGAGCATCTTGTCAAACGTGCGGATCGTGACCGCCACAATGTATGAGTGCAGGCCGTAAGCCGGGTCCACGTCGTCCACTGGGATCTTAATGGGGCGCTGGATGGCGCTGTACAGCAGCTCGGCGATGTTGAGCTGCAGATAAAACTTGACGATCTCGAGCGTTTGCGTCCACACGAGTACCATGAGCGAGCTGTGCTGCCAGTCGCCCATGGGTAGCTCGTAGAGCGCGAGGCCGATCTGTTTGTTTGTAGACTCGGCCGTGAGACGCCAGAGCTTCTTTGTGAGTGTTACGACCGGCAGGCGACTAATTTGGATTGAGGTGGAGCGGTTCAGGACCGACGTGAGCGACACGTGCAGCGTCTTGATCGTGGTCAGCGACAGCGTCGGGTCCGACGGCGCGTACTGCAGGCAGTGCGCATAGTGGAAGCGGCCGCTTTGCGCGTCAAAGGCCGCCTGCAAGTGGCTCTCGGGTGCCTTCTCGCTCGCGGCTTTCCAGCCCGCAGTGAGCGTTACTGGGACCGCTGCTAAGGGTGCCAGCGTCTCGCCATTCACACAGAGAGTGGGCGCGATCTTGAGTCCGCCGAGAAGCTTCTCGTACGACTGTACGATCGTGTGCGGCTGGATGCGCTTGAGGACATCGTCCACTTTCTTCTTCAGTGAGAGCGACGCTGTGTTGCTATTACTGCGAGAGCTGGACGAAGAAACGGCAGACACCTGATTGCTTGGCGGCGTCTTGATCGCGTCTCTCACGGCCGCATGCTGCTGCTGCTGCTGAGCTTGAGACGCAGTGAGTTTTGCGCGGACGACGCCCGTGCTACGACTGCAGCTGGTGGTGACGAGCGCCGACGCTCGCTGCGTTGTCGTCGCTGGCGTCCGCTGCATCGTTCTCACTGCTTGCTGGTGAGTGATCTCTTTCTTTTTGAGTCAATCATAATTGAGATCCATGGAAGTGTTTGGTTGCCCAATCAGTCAGTCAGTGCGGTTTCTATTCGTAGCCCACGCGCCTTGTAGTTGTTTTTAAATTTGGTATTGGAACCAGCTTCAAACCGTCGTAGCTGGCGGTGCACCGCCGCCGCCAATAGTGTTGGGCACGACAGCGTATATGCGCTGCGCGGCCACTTGGACGATCTCTCGCGCCTGTCAACAGGAGGTGTATGAGAGAGAGAGAGAGAGAGAGAGCAATACTACTGTTAGTTTGGGAGTGAAGGAATGCTGCTAACGCAGGTCATAAGGGAGAAGCGTACGTACTGGCAGAATGCAGGCCGTGAGCTCGCGCCCGTAGCAGCAGCCGGTGTCCAGTCCAGTCGCGAAAGGTGCTTGCTACCGTTTGTGGTTCATCACATAGTCGACAAGGGCGTTAGATCTCCGGTCAGAGGCAACTACACTCAATGATGTACACGCACGCACCTGCAGACCCGGGATAGCGTCGTGGCCAAAGTAGACGTGCACGGGTCCGTCCCACTGCGCCACCCACGGATGGACGCTCTCGTTATCCACAATCTCTAGGCCTTTCTTTGACTCCAGCGCAATCCATTGTGGTGGTGGTGACAATAAATTGTCCTCCCCAGCTGGACGCTTCAACAAGAAACGCATTTTGTACATGTCGATCGGCCTCTGCGCACATAGCGGCACGCCCGGCACGAGCCCTGCGTGCACGACGATCGCATTTTGATTCGGCAGCGAGAGCGTGAATGGTAGCTGCTCGAGGAAGCGCACGTCCTCGGGCGCGAACTGCGCCACGTACGCGTACTTGCTGTCTGCTTCTGCGGTGGTTGCTGTACTGTTGTCACCGCCGCTGACCTTGCGCCAGTCGTAATAGGCCGCGAGCGCCGCGTCATCGTGGTTGCCACGCACGCACAGCGCGTTTGACTCGCGCGCAAAGCGTACAGTCTGTATGGAGTAATGCAAATACAAACCATGGATGGATGAGGAGCTACGTAACGACATTGGGCTTGATGGATGATAATGATGGCGTTATGATATACAATGCAGTACCTCAACAGACTTTGGACCCTTGTTGACGAGGTCTCCTGCAAGCACGAGCTGGTCCTGGCTCGCGTCGAACGCGCATGCCACGAGCAGCGCCTGGAGCTCGTCCAGACACGCGTGCACGTCTCCGACGATCACGACGCGCGTGGACGCCGGGAGTTCCACCACCTACAATTGCAATGACATGTGAGCATCATTGATATCAGCAGAAGTACAAAAAACGACACCTCATTCCTGAGAAGCGTACGCGGTGGACGACGTCGGGCAGCGCGACGTGCGGGTGCGCGCGCTCGAGCGCTGGCGGAATCGGCGACTCGGGCTTCATTTTCGAAAAGAAGTGGCGAAAGCGAAACAACATCAGGGTGCGACTGCGAATCTGAGTCTGAGCGGGGGCGCTATTTCCACAAAGTACGCCTCGTAAAGCACCGCACCGCACCGCACCAGGCCGCCACCAGCTCCACGAACTCGTGGCCCGCGCTCTGCAGTCGCAGCGGCACTTGTTCAGATCGACCCAGCGTTTGCTTTGCTTTGTTTGCGACATGCAAGTTACAGGCGAATCGAGTCGAGTCACTCCCTTCGAGAAACCAAATGGTGGCACCATCTTTCGACCATTGTGAGCGACTCGCGTGGCTCACAACGCAAGAAGCAAGAACTTGTGCGCTTGGTTCGGGATGCGGCTGGCACTGCAATCGCAATTATGATCCCTTGGGCACGCGAGGACATTCCCCCTGTTGACGCTTGTTTACAGCAGCAGCAGGAAGGTGATGCTGAAAAAGAGAGCAACGGGGATCTTCAGCAAGTCGGTTCCTTCTCACAAATAACGTACTTACGCGACATTCGTACTTTGAAGAGTCCTTCGTGTAGCTCGGGCTCGACACATTCGATCTCTGGTTTATATTACCTCTTTAAAAATGCTTCTTAATAGAATGGATTCGACACTTCATTTAAACCAAGAAAGCTGTACCTTTGACGATACTAAAAAGTGCTACGCATATTGAGAGAGGTAGTAGAGACAGGCGTTCTTGCAGAAAAAAGGAACAGGAGCGAAAAGGGTTTCTGATTAAATAATGTATATACACAGTATATTATGTGGTCATAGCTGTTTTATGCTTTCTTTTTTGCGCTTGCAAATAAATGGAAATGACGCGCTTAAGACACTGCTTGCAGCCAGCGCGGCTCATAGAGCGCAACAGCAACAGGACCGCGCTTGGTTTCCATCTGACTCTCCGTCTTTCGCCACTTGTTGTTCTCTTGCTGCTTGCTTGTTCTCGCTCAATCGCTGCTTGCTTGCCCAATTGCAACGTGCTGTGTCCACTACAACAACAGCACGCGGCCGCAACACCAACACCAGCAGCAAACGAGCGAAGCGCCAATCATACACACGCGCTCGACCGCAAAAGCAAGCAACAAGCAGGTCCGCCACCACGCAAGCAAGCAAGTAGGTGCACACCACGACGACAACAAACTAAAAGCAAGCAAGCAGTTGCTACTCTCGTGAGAAGACCGACTGACTTGTGTGTGTGTGGCTAATTTTACCAGCCGCCGCGTGTTCCTTCTTGCGCACGTTCCAGCAAACAAGCAAAAGCAATTGCGTAACTGGTGCGAGGGTGTCTTGTGTACAGGCAAGTCCAACAAGCACACACAAGCAAGTCCAACAAGCACAAGAGATCAAGCAAGCATGAGCCGCCTCGTGGTGGCCATCGGCCACGTGGAGTTCACGATCGCGGGCCAGACGCTGTACGTGGTCAAGGTGCAGCAGGATGCGGATGAGTGGGAGGTGCGGCGCACCTACTCGGACTTCCGTAAGCTGCGCGAAGACGTGGCGCGTGTCATGCGCGAGAACCGCGCGATCGACGCCTGCTCGCAGGAGTTCGCGGCCGCGGCCAACTCGCTCGCGTTCCCAGCCAAGAAGCTCTTCGGCTCGCGACGGGACCGCGTCGTGCGCGAGCGCGCGGTCGAACTCCACCAGTTCCTCATCCGCCTGCTGCTACTCACGCACACGTACCGCAAGGCGCAGAAACAGCTCTACGACCCGTGCAGTTCGCAAAACAACAGCGCAAGTGCGCACTTCGTGCCTCCGCAACAACAAGCAAGCGCAAATGTGTTTTACTTGTTGCGCGACTTCCTCAAGCCATTGGGCGCGAAGAGCGGCGGGATCTCGCAGGCGCTCGAGGACGAGAATGACGAGTCGGCGCGCCGCATGATCCGTGAGAGCAAGATGCTCAGCATGCGCAGCAGCAGCCATCACCACCATCAACAGCAAACCACCGGTGTGCCCAAGTCCATGAGCGCGCCCAACGTTCTTGCGCACGCCAACAACGACACAAATGCAAGTACACAAGCACAAGTGCAACAAACAAGCGACGACCAGTACCAACAACAACAAGCATTTGCGCACGCCAAGTCGACCGCGGCACTCTACCGCAAGCAGAGCACGATCCCGATCCTGGAAGAGGCCCCGCTGCCTGCTGCCACTAGCAGCAGCAACAAGAAGACGCTCAACATCGCGGCGCTCATGTCGCGCTCGGCACGTACGGACTCGAACGCGAGCGACCGGTCCAACCCGCTGATGGCCTCCTACGCGACGGACGACAACAGCCGCTCACGCAATGTCTCGAACGTTTCGGTCTCGTCCCACTACTCGGCCGCCAGCAGCTCGCGCAAACACTCGACCGCTTCGAATGTTTCGGACGGCCAGCCTGTGGTCACGCTCTCATCCGTACAGCAGGGCCGCAAGGTGTCCTCGGCCTCTACGAGCTCTGCTTCATCCTACATTGGCGGAGCCACGTCAACGCCCGTTGCGATCACTTCGTCATCCGTGTCGTCATCATCGTCGTCGGCCATGTACGTCCACGGCAGCGCGCCATCGTCCACATCGTCATCAGGGGCTGCGTCCCGCGCATATCCGCCCAGCAACAGCAGCAACACCAACACGAGCTCTCAGCAACAGCGACAGCAGCTGGCGTTCTACGACAGCGATGAACACGCACCAAGCGACAAGAAGAACCTGAGCAGCAGTGCCCACACGGTCGAGCGGCGATCCAAGCACCATGCCAGCGGTTCAAGTACTACCAGCAGTCACAACAGGAAGGCGGGGCTGTCGTCATCCACGTCGTCGGCCACGCGCAACAAGACGCGGTCGGCGTCGGCGCGCGACCTCCGCATGTCGGAGCGCAAGTCGAAACTCAGTCCCCAGCTCACGGCGCAGGCCGTGACGGTCAACGCGCAGAAGGAGCTTGAGCGGTACCTGAGCGAGTACAGCGCGATCATGATCCTGCGGTACGTTGATCGATTCATCAGCAAGGCCGTGACGAAGGCGCCCGGATGCTATACGGTGAACGCGCAGCACAGGCTCGTGATCGATAGCGAGCGGTTCTTAGAGGAACTCGAGGAGACGTTCAAGGATCTCCCCGCGAACTTTGAAAGCAACTTCCGAAATCCGTACGCGAACAGCGACTGGTTCTTCCCGGTGGCGCTCGACGCGTACGTGCAGATGAAGTGGAACTCGTTCCTGGGGTCCTCAGCGCCGTCCTCAAGCTCCAAGGCTGGCAGCAAATCCAAGAGCGCCAAGAGCAGCGGGCGAGGTCGCCGAGGATCTGATTCGGACGACGACTCGGAGGACTCGGATTCCGAGTATGAGACGATCGGCGGCGGCGGGTACATGAAGGCGAAGAAAATCTTCACAGACGAAGAGGCCGACGTGCTGGACAAGATGATCGCCGAAGGCACGGCTGGACGGGACCAGATGTTGCGATTGCGCCGCCAGATGAACGAAGTGGGCTGGAATCGACGCGCTCATCCGAGCGGGAGCTCCGCGACGCTCAACGCCAGCAGCAGTTCGAGCAACAGTAGCAAGCTGAGGAAGAAGAAGGCGCAGACCGAGTATTGGACCGACACGGACGACGACGAAACCCGCCAGACGGGCTCGAGTGGCGGTGAGGACCAGGCGACCGTTGAGCATTACCAGCAGAAGTACAACGCACTGCGGAAGGAGCGCCTGAGCCGCCGAGCAGAGGGCGGGCTGGTGTAACGTTGCAGAAGAAAAACGACAGAGAGAGTCTGAGCGGCCTCGCGTGGTTGAAGTGAGCGAGCGAGAGAGAGAGTGAAGAACGAAGAAGACGAGCAAGGGCGATAGTAATAGATAGGTTTGCTGCTCATGTGCTTGCTTGGGTTGTGTGTGTGGATGTATGTGGATTTCGTGTTGGCTCTCAATAACTGTGGTACAGGTCGGAGAAGCGTGTGGGAATCAGTGGGAACTATCTGTCCAGTTCAGTGCGACTTTGAAGATATCAAGCCGTTCAATAGTGTCGTCGAGAGTAGGATGGCTGTCAGCGAGCTGACCAGCTTCGAGTGACGTCTTGGGGACACCGTGTCACTGAACCAGGCCTGTTGCGCCTTTGGAGAGGGAGGGATCCTCGCAAGAGCAAGAGAGGCCGACATCCCAGTGTCCAGGATCGACCAATGCGCCACGACAGGCGGCAGGAGCAAGCTTACAAAGACCCGTTCGAGCTCAATCGCGCGATCGAAGTAGCTAGTACGGAAGATGCGACAACACAACAGCACGGAACACAAGCTCGCGCCAGAGCTCTATGGCGGCGGCAGCGCGATGTCAACGCCAGCGCCAGCGATGGATAGTACGCGTCCTCTCTCTCTGCTGCTGCGTATCCGGTTAGGTCGTGGATCTCAAGTGTCAATCACCACTATAACAAATAGTCAGTCCACAGAGCTCGTCTTGTGATTTGCTCGGGTTCAGTTGTGCGACCTCAAGGCAGAGCGTGTCCACAAGCCAGCGGCACTCAAGAGACTGTTCTGCAGACAGGACCTCAGGTATGATAGTTCAACGGGTTCTTCGCTGACCTGCGTGGTTTGGGAATACGCCACGTGCTCAATTGTGATCACGTCTATGAATGTGTGTGCTTCCTTCTCTCATATGCTCGCGTTGCGACGATAATGCTGACATCGTAGGAAAACCCAACCAAAGTGTCCAAGTCTGGTGGACGTGTTCGAGAAGGCAGTGGGTGGCAAGCTTGTATGGGACGACGCTTGACGCGTACAATCTAGAAATGAAGGGCGCTCAAGGTACCGAGTCCTGGTTCACAGAGTACAGCTCCAGGTATTCTCAGTGACACCAG
>JAADWP010001083.1:0-10907 GCA_023336215.1 Globisporangium iwayamae | reverse complement strand
GCCGACTTCTCACTTTCTCTTCGGTCGGTTAGAAATCGAAGCCCGGGACCAAGGCGCACCTGAAGATCCTTGACTAAGTCAGCAAGCAAGTAAAATGCAAACACCACCACATGATTAGCATGAAGCTCGCACACACATCAGAAATAGGATCATGCCAGTACGTACACGATCGTGAGTCACCAAGTGCATGCAGATGTCCAGTGTGTGTTTGGCGCGTCCCATTATCCCGAGCAGGTCGTCCAGCGGATCCTTCTCGTCTCTGTCGTGCGGGTGAAGACAGTATTCGTCCTCACAGGCTTGGTCGTGTGTAACGGTCCAACACGGCGATCGGGCTGGAAAGCTGATGGTTCTCTGGTAGGATTCAGTTTGTGACGGGTACAGCTCCACATTTGTCACGATATCAGACTCACCCCCTCCTCCATATTCGTGCTCTGCTTCTTCGTATTCCCCACCCCGTTCGGCCAGGTCAGCATCGGCAACGTTTCGTTGTTCGTCATGTGCCTCTTGATTCTCTGACAACTGGGGCGTAATGCAGGCGACGTCAGGGGCGGGTTCTATCCCTTCCATGACAGCAGCGGCGGGCTCGTCACCGCTGAGAACGGGCATCGTTCGAGCAGAGCGGGGCACGCCCGACTCATGGGTCATGCGCCTCGTCAGAGCAGAGTGAGTCACGCCCAACGCATCGGCCATGCGCTGTATAGTAAAGCGGGGCCACACTGCGAGCACGAGGAGGGCTATAAGCACCATGTCGGCGGTAAGGGTGCGTCGCGGCATCTTTCTTGTTCTTGCTGCTGTCGTAACGTGGAGCTGCTTCTTAAATGAGATCTACTTTTCAGGGTACTATCCAATGATCCTGCTTTTTATTCAGTTGACGCCTTCGTGCACCTCGAACCCCAGTTTGAACTTCTCAACGACGAACGCGAGCGCTTCGTTCGCGTCGACGCTCGCGCCGACACCGTTCGAGTCGAAAGGGATCTCCGGATGGGCCTCGTTGATGCGCACGAGACTCACGTGGTCCTGGGCCGCGAGGCGTTCGTCCGGCAGGCGCAGGATCCCAGGCGTGTTGAAGCCCACGCCGATCTCAAGGATCACGAGCTTCTTACCGGAAGTACGCACCTGTTCCATCACGTTCGAGAGCCATTGTCTGTAAACCTTCTTCTTGTCGTCGAACCAGCTCTCGAGAAACCAGTGACCGAGTCTCAGGAAGAGCGACATCTCGCCGCCGCATTTAGGACACTGTGGGATACCACGTGGGTCCTCAATGTAGTATGTCTCGGGGTTCGTGTACTCGAGTCCGACCTTGAGGAAGGGTTCGATGTCAAACACGCTGTCCTTCGAGCATGGCGTCTTACACTGAATGGACCCGTAGTCGCCCTGCATCGTGTGCACAGACTCGAGCGGGAAACCTTCCTGACCAAACATGCCGTCCGCGTTCGTGGTCACGATGAACGTGGACCCAGTCAGTTTGCTCTCGAAGCGGTCGCGGATCGCCTTGAGCATCGCGTAGGTGGGTGCCGTGCGGTGCTGCGTCCATGTGAACCGCGCGACGTGGATCTGCTTGAAGTAGTACCCCCAGAGGAACTCCATGGGGAAGTCCATGCGCCCCACCATGTGGTACATCGTGCGCAGTCCCTGGTGAACCATGGGTGCATGGAACTTTTCCATCACTCCCTCGGACGTGTAGTCTAAGCCAGCAGCGGCAGAGAGCCCTGCACCGGCTGTGATCAGCAGGTAGTCGGCTTCTTCGATGAGCTTGCTCGCAGTCTCCAGCGTCGGGTCGACATCTGCTGCGGGTACCTTTAAAGCTTCGTGCTGGCTCTCAATGTGCTTTTTGTACAAGTCATAGTCGGTCTGGAGGAATGTATTGAAGATCACCTTCCAGGCGCTCGTCTCAGGGTGGGTCTTGAGCCACTCGAGCACCGCATCGACCACCAGCGGTACAGCAACATCGCTCGGGAACGCAAAGAGACCGGTCGAGATGCACGGGAATGCGATCGAGACTGGCATGTTGGGACCAGTGGTTTTGAGCAGCAGGTCGAGCGAGCTGGTGTAGCACGACTGCAACTGGTGGCGTTGCACGGTCGTCGGTGCCTGACCGCGTCGCAGTTGCGGCCCCACGGTGTGGATCACATACGACGAGGGTAGAGCAAACCCGGGTGTGATCTTGGCGCTACCCACGGGCTCGTCCTCGATCTGCAAGCTCATGATGTCCTGGCATGCCGTGCGCAGACGTGGTCCGGCCTTGCAGTGGATGACGTTGTCGATGCACTTGTGCGTGGGCTGGAAGCAGCCGAGTAGTGCTGAGTTGGCCGCGTTCACGATCGCAGTGGCATTCAGCGTTGCGATGTCACCCTTCCAGAGCGTGATTTGGTTCCACTGCGGTGTCAGCGCCGATGTTGGTAAGGCAGTCGAAGCCGAAGAAGAAGATGCGTCCACAGCAACGACACTAGGCAAGTTGAGTGCGTCGACGGGTATCTGCCGGCTCCTCTCAATCGCGAGTATTTCATCCATCTGAGCGTATAGCAGCTTTTCATCCTCTTGTGTGTCGTCGTCCGGTGCGGGGCGCATAACGAGCAGCTGCTGCACGATCTCGCGCACATCACCGAGAGCCTCGCCAGCGATGTGGCGCTGCGAGTAGCCGCGCTCGGCGAGCAGCTTCTTCGCGACCGTGAACACGAGCATCTGGTACTTGGATGCGGTCTCCGACGGTGCCATTGTGGAGAAGACAGTTGAGCGGGACTTGTGAGCTGTGCGGTTGAAGGCAAATGCTGAATTGAGCTGCTCTTCGTGTCTCTTGGGGTTTTGATGCACATCAAATCGAGTGTGGGTCAAGCGGATTACTTCATACGAATGGGCTGTAAGTGCGTTTGTATGTTTTAATTAGCCAATCAAATGCACGAATAGCGATGACGTGTAAGTTTTGCGAATCCCTCTCGAAACAAATATGGCTACCCAACTATTCGTATTTTGACGAGTCGTCACGATTCAGCCAACAACAGAGTCGTACTTATTCAGGATGGATTCGCTCGCGCTTTTGATTTTGTGCAGCTCTTGAAGATCCAGCCAGCCACTTTACCAAAATGGCGGAAGCGAAATGCGAGCGCGAATTCGCGAAGAGCATGTCGCTGGACGAGTTCAAGCAGGAGATGTTCCGCTCTTTACGCGACACTGGCACGATCGAGATGATTCGGGTGCGTACGCTTGTGGTGCTGCTGGCGGTGGCGGTGGTGGCGTCAAAGCTAACCCATCTGCGTCTCTAGTGAAGAGCTCCATGCAGCATTCACCCGTCATTGTACGCATCGTATCCACTCAACGCGGCAATGGATGCGTGCTACTTCTGTGTATGTGTATGTGCAGGCGCAACTGCGGCGCAAGTTCATTGAGAAACTGCAGCAGCACGGCATGAAGGACCGCTTCGCGTCGCTTGATACGGACGAAGAGAAGCATCCATCCGGCGGCAGCAACAACGAAGTGTTCCCAGAAACTATCTGTGGAGGGGACGTAGATACCAAGATGATTGCTGCAAATACAAGTCACATGCAGTGGAGTGGTGATGAGAAGCTCGTGAACGGCCTGCTCTTCGACTACTTTGCCAAGAAAGCGCTCGAGCACAGCGCCGCCGTCTTTGTACCGGAGATCGGCGGCGCCAAGAACTACATCGCGGTCGACACGATCCTACAGGTACGCATGTCATTGCCCAAGCAATCTATCATCCAATAGTAACACAGTGAGCCTTTTGGGAAACATCAAAGCACGCTAACTTATGGCTGCTTGTGTTCCTTGTTGCCAAGCAAGTAGATGATGAACCTGCGACCCGACCAGCGTGACAAGTTCGTACGTACACTGTGTGTGTAATAGCCAGTGCGTATCGATATCGTGGTGTAGCCTCATCATTTAATGGCTCTCAGGACTCGCAGACGCTGAGCAAAAAGACACCGCTAATCGTGCTGCTACTGCAAGAGCTGTCGAAGCACTTGTCGACGCACACGATGGACTCGGGTACGCAGACCGCGCTCGACTGCTACGACCATCGATTTGCGCTCGGTAACTACCCAAATGATCCCTTCATATAACACTCATTACCTTGCTCATAAAAGCCTTATGCTGAACTTATCTCTCTTTGCCACTGATTGTCTATAGAGAACCAGCTCCGACGCGTCGAGAGCGCGTACCTGACCGAGTGCGAGAACCAGAAGAGCGTACCAAACAAAACGCTCGAAAATCGCATGCTCCAGTACCAGAGCGAGTATGACGCGCTCTCGGAGAAGCGCATGCAGGAAGAGCTCGAGCGCTTCAAGACCATGGAGCTCGCACTCATGCGCGTCGAGGAACGCAAGAAGTACGAGCGCGAGGCTGATACTCTTCGTGCTTCACTCCTACAAGAGCAGCGCCAGAAGAGCGAGCGGCTCCAGGAGAAAGAACGCGACCTGGAGCTCGCGTTCGTGGCCAAGCGCACGGAGCTCGAAACATCGCTCTTTGAGACGAGGCAGTCGCTCTTCCAGGAAATGGAGAAGCTTCGCGTGAAAGAGGCCACACTCCAAGTCAAAGTTGAGCGCGATTTCCGGAATTTCGCGGCCGAGAGCAAACGATTGCAACTCTGGGAGGAGAATGTGCGTACCCAGGAGGAGAACATGGAGAGGCTCGTGGTTCAGGCAATCCGTGAGAAGGAGCACGAGCTCCAGCTCGAGCGTAGCCGAGTGAATCACGCGCTTAAGATCAGGGAGGATGAGCTGACTGAGCGAGAGGCTGTGGTGGAGTGTGAGAAAGAGGTGGTGAAGGCTGAGAAGCTAAAGCACAAGGCACTCATGGACGACTTGGCGCGCATGGAGGAGAGCTTGCAGAGCATGGAACAGGCCTTGAAGAATGCGAACAAGACTGTTGGAAAGCTCGAGAAGGAGAACAAGCGGCTGCAGGACGATATGGAGGCGAAAGAGGCCAGTGCTGAGCATGAGAAGGGCTCTTTGAGTCATTTGAGCGCCTCAAACGCTCGCCTGACAGCTGAGAAAGAGCTCGTGCAACAAGAGATTGAGCGATACAGAGCCCAGGTGTCAGAGCACGAGATCCTGGTCAAGCAGCTGACACTGGAGCTCAGGGACTCGCAGCAGCAGCTGTTGGCGATCAAGATGGACGAGGCGAATGCGCTTGTGAGCGAGCGCAAGCGGTTCATGAAGGCGCTCGACGACGACCGCGAGCAGTTCCAGTGGAAGGAGAACGAGCTACTGACTAAGCTGCGCGAGTTCCAAGGGCGGCTCGCCGAGAGTGAGGCCGCCGTGGAGAAGTTTCACAGCCAGTACGAGGACGAAAAGCTCCACGTTGAGTCCTTGCGCCAGGAGGTGAGGAATCTGAACGCCCTGCTGAGCCAGGCCCAGGTGACGATCAACGCCAAGCACGGCACGGTGGCGCTGCATCGCTTGTCTAGAGCTGCTGGTGGTGGTTCTATGGAAATGGGGGTTGGTGGCAGTGGCAGTGGAGACTTTGGCTCGGACCGACTGATGATGATGAAGTTGATGGAGATGATGACTCGGCTCCAGTCCGGACCGCAGTTCATGCAGCAATATCCTCAGCATGCGGCTGCTCAACAGCAGCCTGTTGTTGGCCACCAGCCCAGTATACCAGCTAGCTATCCATCAGCGTATGCCTCGCAGACCCCACTTGTATCAGACGCTACGATAACAAAGGAGCCACAAGCCGTGGAGAACGACGAAGAGGACAGGAAGCTCCGAGAAGAGCAGCTCCGTATTGAACGAGAGCTGCTTGAGCAGCGCGAGTACGAGCGCAAGAAAGCCGAGCGCATGGCACAAGAGGAGAATGAGATCGCTGAGCGCAAGCGACTCTTTGACGAAGAATTTGCTCGTCAGCGACAGGTGCGACTCGAAGAGGACGAACGGCTGGAGAGTGAGCGTCGCAGGAAGCTCGCAGATGAGGAACAGAAGATGCAAAATGAGTTGGAGAAGCAGCGCAGGGCGCTTCAAGAGACTTCGGAACAGCAACAGCGACTTGCTGAAGAGCGGAGTGTGGCGAGCAAGCAGCGGACGCAGGACGAGCATGCGTATCAGGAGCGCATGCGAGCAGAGAACGTGAGACTAGAGCAAGAACTGGAGGCGAAGAGGCTGAAGAAACTCCAGGAAGACGAGGAAGAGGCGGAAGCGGAGAAGAGGCGCAAAGAACAAGCTAAAGCGAGAAGTCTTCAGCAACAGCAGGAAGAAGAAGAGCTTGAGAAAAGACAGGAGAAGCTGAAGCAAAAGCTAGAACGAGAACGTGAAGAAGCAAAGGCTGCTGTTGTTGAAGCAGCGAGACGTGAAGAGGCTGAGGAGGAACAGCGCCGTCAACGAGAACTAGAGATGCTCGAGAAGCAAACGCTAGAGGAGGAGAAAGAACGAGAGCAAGCTGAACGAGCAACAGCAGACTCTTGTCTACGTGAAGAACAAGAGGAGCGGAATTTCGACGACGGAGACTACGCACAAGATACACATGATCAAGCGGCACCAATTCTAGGGACTGATTTTCTCAAAACGATTGAGCCTGATATTCACGAAGTCGTACCAGTGGTTGATAGCGTATCAGAGTTGAGTCAAAGCGCACAGAGCGAGGAGATGGGAGAATCCGAGCCGACAACCGCAGCTGAAGCGTCACGTGAGGTAGTCATCAGTCTCGAATCTACCGCTAATGAGGCGACCAATGAACCAAAGGACGAGCATGAAGACAGCGTGACGACGACAAATACTCCAGCAGTAGCTGAAGAGGAGCCGAGAGAGTTAACTGAAGAAGAGCAGCGCCGGGCCGAAGAAGAGGAGAGGAAGAAGCAGGCTGACGCGGCCATGGACGTTTATCGCCAGCGTGTGATCGCGAGAAAAGCCGCCGAGAAGCAAAAGCAACTCGAGATGGAAGCAGCTGAGGCAGAGCGCCGTCGACAGGAAGAGCAAGCGAATGAGGACTCAGAGCAGGAGGAAATGGAGCTCTCAGGCGGATCGTTTGCTGAGTCCAGGTACGAAGTTCTCCAACAACCTGAGCTGCTTTGAGACATGTACTAGAGGTGCGTTGTGGGATGCTAACGACTTGAATGTTGATTATGTGGTGTACAGTGCTGGCAGCGGCAGCGACTCGTTCTAGAGTGCGGTAGGTAGGTTCAACGTCCCAATGGACAACCAGCGAGCAAGCAGATGATATTGGATATGAGGCTGTGAAACCTGATACGCGTCAGAAGTATATTGTTGGTGAGGTTTTATTTTTTGTCTATCATGAGCTCCAAGCGACGCGACCTTTCCTTCCAGACACTCTGGCATTCCCCGAATTCAGGGAGCAAGGCTAGCTCACTGTTGGCTTTACGAGCGCTTCTCCGCAATAGCTAAAAGCTAGAATGACGCTGGACTTCGAAGTGCGAGCCACGCGCCGGCCGCTCCCAAGGCAGCTCGAGGTCTCGGACTGGAGCAATAGCAGCAGCAGTGAGGCTCATAAAGCGAAAGCGAATCCCACCAGTGGTGCATCGTCGACCAGGAGCACAGCGTTTAGCTTATCGGCGTCGCCACAAGGTCAACTCTCGACTGGAAGTGCATTCCCGCCGTCGTACAGTGCGAGGATGCCAGTGAATCGCTATGACGTCTCATCGCCAGTGAATAATCAGGACGAATGGCGTTACATGTACAACGCACCAGCATCGCGAACAAGCTTCGCCAATGGGTCTTCAGAGAGTGATCACAGTGTGTCTAGTGGGTATTTCAGTTCGTTCTCCACGGCTGCAAGTGGCGGCGATTGGAAGCCTCAAGAAGAACGTCAGAAGCGCGATTCGTGGGACTCAACAGCAGCGTCGAGCGAGTACCGTCGCTTGCCCTCCTACCCAAGGCACAAGATGGACAGCAACGACGATTCGCGTGACAACCAGCGAGAAGAGAGCGGCCGGTTGTACTCTGGACAGTATGATAGCTTTGTGGACGTGTCACCACTACGACACGAGCGAGAAGAGATGGCCAGCGCATACAGCAGCAGCAACGGTAAGGGTCACTACGACAAGAAATACTCGTTTGCGACTCCAGCTTCATCAATGCCGTTTGACAACTCGCTATGTGGGAACAAGTCGACACGAGAGCCGAATCAAGAGCGGCTATTCTTTTCGCCGTTCCGCGTAAGCGAGTCGCCGATCTCCACGTCCCCAGGTAGCAGAGCTGAGTCCGAAGAGTCCTACCGGTTCTCGTCATGGCGCCGCGTTAATGACGAGAGTAGCGATAGTGAGAGTGAGTCCAAGAGCGGTAGCAAGCCCTTGTCACAATTTTTGGGTAATCAACCGAGGAACGATAGCAACGTGACAACCCGAAGAACGCTCTTCCCACCGCCACAAGCTTCACCAACAACCAGCGTGGCGCCGTCAGGCTATTCTGATGATTGGGGAAAGACCGCTCAGCCAGCTCTGTCGCCGTCGCCATCGTCATCTCTGTCGACATCCGAGTTTTCACCAGTTACGCAGACTTCACCGAGCGATAGCAGCGCTCATGTTGAGCCAGTTGCAACAAGACCACCACGAGATCCGATTGTGTCCATGGCTGAGCACAGGGAAGAGCTCTACAGCTTTCGCAAGAAGATGCGCGAAGCGTTTGCGCGCATGGATGAAATGGTCGACGCACATCGCGAGTATTTCAAGTCTGATCCTGGCTCGGGGACCCCGATATTTGATTCGGAAGCAGCAGAAGAGGCCGAGCGACTCGCTGGTGCCGTGTTCGCCGATCTCGCAGGTCTCCGGGAACGATTTCGAGAGCTCGCGACGGATTTCAAGGACTCGGAAGCGAAAGAGAAAGCTGCAAGTTTTGCAAAGGCTGGTGCGAGGGCAGGAAGGCGATCTTCGATCCAAGTTCGAGAGCCGCGTCCGGTAGCAATCAGTGATGGGGATGACAATAAGGACAGCAATGACGGCAGCGACGACGAGCGTGCTGTCGCACAGAACTTGTCGACTTTTGAGAAATCCAGAGCTCAGAGAAAGCCAGTATCAGCCTCAAGTACGATACTCGACAATGTCGCCAACGAGTCGAATAGTCTAGCGTACGGATCAAGCTCGTCTTCACCGACGTTCACCTCCGACAAGTACCTCAGCCACACGGAAGAAGACGAAGACAATGGAGATTTGACTCGCAGCACCGTCTTCTCGGAGGAAGACGGTGACGACGACGCGGTCTCGGCGATCATGAACCGCAATTTCTCCCAACTGTCACCAAAGACGGCATCGCGGATGACATTCCCACGGTACTCGTCCAGCATCTCAAGTTTACACTCCAAGAGTTCCAAAAGTCTCAGTACCAGCAGTAACAAAGGTGACTCACGTGAGGACGGCAACGTGTTCCAAGGTACTACTTTTGCAACCAGGCTGGATATCTATCAACCGAACACTCACAACCTGCTGCATTCTGCTGTCATACACAGACTTTGACAAGCGCATGGAGGAGATCCGCGCATCGCTGCACTCGATCGCTCGTGGCAGAAAGTAGGAAGGTAGAGCACCACCATCAACGCCAGCCTCGAACCAAGAAGACTCTGCCTCTATATCTCAGGCCGCAAGGTGAGGCAGCCATCAGGTATTGTCCCTTTGATTCCTCTCCATTTTCAACCATGTACAGTACGTGTACCTGAGCCTTTGGGGAGAAAGAAAAGTGGATCCATCGTACTGAACTCTTTTTTCGCTAGGGATGCTACGTTGCCTCTTTGCTATTGGTCTGATTCCCAAAGATGGCTTCACCATTTTCAATATCGGATCGGATTGAGTCAGAAAATCCAGCGAAATAACTAACAGGAGGGCCCGATCAGGCTTGTCCGGGGGCTCAAACGGCGTCAACTCCCCCTTTCGTGTCGAGAAGGAGACAACAACCACGCGCGAGAGCACCTTCCTTCGTGAGCTCGTGCGTAAGCTCCAGAGCGAGAGCAATGGACGAGAGTGCGCAAAGGGACAAGCTGCTGGCTAGTGGTGTTTACTTAGTCCACAATAATAGAAATGAGTACGACGGAGGTCTGCTATTTAGTAGGAAAACTGCTGAGAACCCCAGGTTTCTCGGGAGCACTGCATCGAAATGCGAACGCTAAAACACACACTCACACACGTTGAAGTTGTAATTCTTTGTTTGTTTGTTTTGGCGACTTTGTCTGCTGAAAGTGCACTGGTCGATGGATGTACCCATGTTGCTGAAAAGCTCTGAACTCAAACTACGAAGTGAGCGTCCCTCAAGAGGGGCGCTGTCTATCTGCGTCGCCAGCGCGCAGATCTTCATGGTGTGTAGAGAAGACGTAAACGGACGCTTCCGGTCATTGCGCTGACTCGCTGGTTGCTGCTGCTTTGCTGCTTGTTGTCGGTCAATGGAGCTCGCCGAATAAAGTCTGCCACTTGAAATGAAATTGTCAAAAGATCTTTTTTCGTCTCATGAGAATGATGCTCATCTCAAAGTAAAGAAGATTAGATGGATGCATGTTTGGTTTTTGCACATTAGTAAAAGCTAGATATTATACTGTATTTATGGCCCTCTGTTGTGTTTGCTGATCCAATTGCGAATGAGTGATAGGACTGAGATGGTGATAATTGACGCTGCAGTCACCGCTATTTCGTATTGAGTCGTTTCAGAAGCGGTTTCGATATTTTTTGCGCTCCGTTTTATTCGGACGAGCGAGGAAAATACATATCACAGACTGACTGGTGGTCTCTCAGCAAACAAAGCATGGCAGTACCTTCCTCACATTCGCCATGACCGCCTGCCGCCTTGTTCACAGATCCTAACGCCACCCCCTTACCCTTTGTGCGAACTGGAAAGTCGCTCCCGGCTTGCCTCGGACTGTCGTTTGTTGCCTGCGAGTTCGTTTTTATAGAGCGCAGCAGGAGCTTAACTCATTCTGGGCTGCCAAAAAATGCTTTGAGGGAAACCTGGGGAAGCCGAATTGAT
>JAADWP010001082.1:0-10908 GCA_023336215.1 Globisporangium iwayamae | reverse complement strand
ATGCGCGTCGGCCGCTCTGGCATTCGTGCTGCCTTCTTTGGTCGTTTGAAATGGTTGGTGCGAGTGACCAATTTTGCTTAAATCTCGCCAAAAACGATACAAAACAACTTCATCGATTTAATAGGGGTATTAATTGTGAATTGTGTTTAGTAATGAGAATTATGCCTGTACTATTTAACAATGCTAATATAATTATGCAGTTGATAATATATTCTGATGGTTGCCGAAAATGAGGCCTCTATAAATAGCATACTAAATTGACTCGTGCATGCCATTGATAAAACCTTCTGGTAAGCATAGGTCTTGTTACACAGGCTGAACGCCTACTTATCACAAATATCGATGCTCTTCTTATGTGTATCATAGTTGATTTTGAACGGTTGAGTTACCTTTATCAACATAGCAGCTTGCTGCTCTCCAGTGCTCACGAATGCACGTGCGCACCATGGTCGATTGCTTGCACTCCTATACCAAACCAAATCGAAACGCTTGTCGCTGTCGTAGTAGAGATCGATCAGAGACGACGTGGTATACCGCAAAAATGCATGAGGTCGGAGAAGCGATTGCCAGAGACGGCGGCATAACTAAGATAATGGAGTCTCCGTCGATCCGTGCTTTGGGTAGATCTCAAGTCCTATTCCTGCTGTGTTTAGATTTTTATCATCCGTCCTAATCTACGAGCTCACACCTGTATAAAACGCAAGATGATCTGCCGAGTTGTATGCCCGAGCCCGAGCCACCAGCAACGGACACTGACGTTAGTACCAGCAGAAGTAGCACCGACAAAGCGGATATAGCCGGGAGACGCTCTGGTAGATGGCAATCGAGACAGCAACGCGCCGGCAGATACAGAGTCGCCGACAGACGACACGATTGCATCAGCAGATGCAGCTCTGGCCGCACAGAACGAAATCGACACTTTGACAGAACGCCAACACTTCTCAACTCACTCCCACTGTCGCTCGTGTTCAATCGTGCAGATGCCAAGCACACCCTGCGCAATGATGTGCAGAAATAACACGCCATTGAGCTAGCGGAAGTTGTGGTCGCGCGCCCTCGACACACACTCAAGTGCCGGGTGCGGCTAATGCTCGAATGACCGACGATTGGTAGCAACGTGCGAGCGCGTGCACGCCACGTACGGTTGAATGACGACTGATAGATCAACGTGTACAGCACGATCGACAAAGACTCTCCCTGCAGCGTAGAACGCCGCGAAGGCCACAGGCTGCGGCATCAGTCGTCCATCTTGGGAGCGCTCGAGACGCCACGGAACTCATATTCCAGCCAACAGCGATCGACACCGCACCGTAATGCTCAATACATTCACGTTACCGCTCGCGCGCGAGCTCGAGCCGTTACACACCGTCAATCGAACGAGCCGCTGCCGACCGACATCATGCAACAGCACATCGCCCACTTCAAGCACCAGCTCCAAGAGCAGCAACAGTCGGAAATGGGTCCGCAACGTCGACTGAAGCGTCGCCACTTTGATGCTTTACAACACTCACGACTTTCATACGCTGCTTGGCACCGCGTGGTCCTGCATCGCACCATCACCACCGACTACGCTGATCTTGCCTTAGATTCTGCTGATGCTGCAACCAAGATCACCCTCCAGCAACGCGCCGTTGGGAGCACAACTCAACGAGCTGCCAGCCCACTGCCGCCCACCACCACCGCCCAGTCTGCTCCAATTTTAGGGCTAGAACCGCCACAAAGTGACATCATGCCAGCGATCACGGCACCCTGCACCAGTAGCTGCATTGCCGACGTCCCGATCCCATCACACGATACTGCCACATCAGAAATACTGCTACCACTGCTCACTGACACGCCGCCGCTCACGCTGCTGCTAGCGCTGATGGCCACCGAGATGGAGCCGCTCGAGGAAGTCGGGGCCAACAGCACTCGACGCATCACCCTTATCAAGCGACACGTCGCTACTGATAGCACTCGAAATCACGCAGCCGACGGCGTCACGACGCCAGTCGAAGCAGTCAACAAGGTGGCAGCTCCACTTGACCAGTCTCCGCACGCATTGTCACTGCTCGTCGCGTGCACACTGTCACTCGACAAAGGCCAGACCGTGACGACAATAATGCAACGCCGCCGTCACCGCATCAGCGCTCTCGCCACTCGAGAAAGACTCTTCTCAGTCGAACGACGTGCCAGTAGCACTCACCGCGCGTCTACTAGCGAGGATACGACAACAGCGCTGCTGCTCGCCACATAGAATGAGCCTGCCTTCTGAGGCGCTGATACGACCACCGCCAACAAAGCCGATTGTGCTCTCGCTAGTCTTGTTTGATCTCGTCATGAAGATTGTTTTGGTTGGAAGAACGGACACTTGCGGTAACCTTAGATATACAGGAGAGAGCATGTGCAGGCAACACTGGTCGCTAAAGCGCATGACGGTACATGCAGTGATTGTAATGCTGACGCTATAGAAGTCACAGACCTGATACTCTCAGTGCTCTCCCTATTCGTGCGCGCGAGGGATCGCTTGTTGGCTACGCCCGATACATTTTCACAGGTTGAATGCGTATTTGGGTGGCGAAAGCGACACCCACTCTCAATGAGCTCACGAAGGAGCGATTGCTTGAGCCACTCGCGCCGACCGCTAGCGGCAGCAGCACTGCCTATTAGTTAGCGCTCGCAAAGAGGTCGGACATGGACGGAAGCAGCATCCCAGCGATTCCAGCCGAGGAGGCGCGCTTTTTCACCCTCACAAAATTTGACGCCGCCAACATTGCGTTTTCCACGCCTTCCTTTTTCCGGAGGGAGTTTTTCGCGTGACGTCAAGAATCCGCGTGCATAAAACCTGGTTGATACAAATGAAGAACAGAAGCGAGGCGGCTGTCATAGAAAGTGAAAATCTCAGGATACGTCGCTTGACACGAGCGGTTGGAGCTTTGGCATGTGGCTGCTGCTTGCCAAGCATCCGATCAGCCACATCACAGGAAACGTCCCAGTTGGTGTCTCTTGTTTGTGTGAAAGGAAGGGAAGCGCCTGTATTGAAAGTTTCAAAAGTCGCGAATCGCTGAGTAGATGTCAGTCAGATTTAATCGATTGAGAGAGAAGTGAAAGGTGACACCTCACTTCAGAAGTAGTCCGTCTATTCTGAAAAGTGTCAAGGTGCATTGCAACAACAATGCGCGTGACATCGCCAACACCAGCAGCAGCAGCAATGTCAATGCCAATACCAATGCTTGTTTTTGCTTGCTGAGACTTGTGTGATCGGGTTGGGACTTGTGTCGGATTGGCGCTGGTTGCGTCGCCATGTGATGAGGCCACATGTCTCGCTCTGGTCGTGTTGATTGATTGCTGCGGAACGCAGAGTGATTATCTGTGTATCGGTCGTAATCACGGCCCGATCGCCATTCGCCCCCAAATAGACTTGTCCCCAGTAAGGGATTACGCAGCCGACCATTTCCAGCCATGTTGAAGCGCTCACTCATTCGCTCCACCCCAAAAGCAAAGAAAAAAAATTTAAAACGTCCATCCGAGAGGGCGCCGCAACCAGAACAAAAAGCGAGCGAGCGATGTGGCCACAGTTGGATGCAAGTGTATTCCTTGATCTCCAAACCGACTCCCTCTCTCTGTTGTTTTGGCTCGGGGTCGGACTGATGATAGGAGCGTTGCTCGGCGTGTTGGTTGTCATCCGTGCACACTCAGCCGCCGGCTGCTGTGAGCCACACATTCTGAGTCCCAGAAACGTGGTAAAGCGGGGGAGGAGCGAGTTGCTTTTTTTCCGTCGGCGGCTTGTGTCGTCGTCACGTCGGTCGCATCTTGTCGTTGTGCTCGCAAATGTGTTTCAAAAAGAATTGTTTGCTTATTTTTGTTGTTGGCCTGTTTGAAAAAGTGTTTGTGCTAAGGTTGCCGCGCGCAAAAGCCACTTCCATCTCAGACAGTGTTTAGAAAACGCTGGTACAGTAGCGATGTTTACATGGTGTATCGGCGAAGCGACCGCCTGAAAGGGACGTCCGTCGAAGCAGACCGAAGAAGGAGATTGGTCCTCCGGAGGGTGGAAGATCGCGTGTTTCAAAATCCCGCGCCGAGAAAAGTGAAAGTGACTGCTCGGAAGAGAGCTGAAGGCAAGCACTTGAGGTGCTCTCGTCACTCCTTTTGGTTTCTTTGCTGATTTTTGTTAAGACGAAAAGGCAGGTTGGTCGCGCCCGTCCACACAGCTTTAGGATACGATTTTCTGGATATGGGTCAATCAATTCTTTTTGCGGGCGCTTGTTGCTTTGTTGTCGAAATGGACAACCCGCAAATCCAGTTTGCACACTACAGAAATGATGGACACGTAATAATCACAGATAGGGACACACACTCACATGCATGTGTGTGCTCTGTTTGGAGCCGCGCAAGTTTGTTGTGCGAACTGCAACCGCGAGCAAGAAAAAGAAATCGCCAGGCAGCTTGTGGACTGCGCACTCGACACGGGAAACGCGCGGACGACGACACCACACTTGCCCTATGTGTATTGCGTTATGCGCCTATTGCCAAAATAATGAGCAAGCGTCGCACAAGCAAGCAACATACGAGCAAGCAACCTGCGAGCAAGCAACTTCCGAACAAGTCCGCAAGCGGCCAACCAAGTTGCCTTGCAGAAATGGCGAGAGCTCTTGGTCGGCTTCAACTCTTTTTTCTCTATGCCAGCGCCCCTTTTGAACCCGCGCCAAACGAAATCTGTACCTTCTCCGCACACAGTGGGACACGGCGGTTTGTGGCTTCAATCGAACTGAATCTGTGATTGGCCGAAACCGCTGCGGACCCATCCTCCTCCGCGTACGTCCGGCGATATTATTGAGCAGTGAACCCAGTCAAACACAGCAATGTCTGTCCGATATTTCGGACTTTTAACGCAATCCGAGTATTCACGCAGGGTTTGTTTGTGCCGAGTTCGGCTTCCACCCGTCGCAAACACTCCGATGCTGACCTGAAGCGAGTGTGCGCAGCAAGCAAACGCGCGCATATGGTGCTGCTGCTGCTGCTGCTGGTCTCACTGCTGTCAAAAAGGGCGTCGCGGATGTTGCAGTCTGTGTGCGCAACCAACAGCAGCAAGACCTGATGGCCTCACCTCCCACAGCGAGTGACGGGATCAACATGGTCGCAGCAATCCCTGCACACAACAGTAATTGCACACAAGTTGTTTGCTGTATCAGCAGATGAGCTTGCTCATCCAACTCATCCGCGCAAATCGTGCTCCTCCCCTTTTGGCCGAAAGAGGACAGACAGACAAAGCCCTTTTTGATTTTTGATTTTTGATTTTTGTGTCGACCGACCGATTCGATCGATCGATCGCCCCTCCCAACGGCTCACAATATTTTTTCCTCGCAATCAATCGGTCACCGTTTGCCCGACGCAACTTTTTCCGTTGCCTGCGTCTGCCTGCCCTCTCTCATTTGCGGATCCGGCCGCCACACAACACAAGCACAAGGCGGGTCAATCAACGCAAATCAGCAGCAACAACAAGTGCGCAACTGGCCGACGTACTGTACAATACCTCGGACTGACTGGCGGAGCGACACACAGCACACACACACATACACACAAGCAGATTTGCGATGCTGACGCCAACGCTGACCCGCGGTGGACCGAGCCACAACAACAACAGCTACCATCCCACGCAGACAGCGGACGCGGATGGCTACATGTGCGCGGTCTGCGGCTACTCGGTGCTCCACAGCCACCCGCAAATGCTCATCGAGTGCCACTACTGTGCGCAGTGGTTCCACCGCGCGTGCGTTCACATCTCGGAGCGCGACGCCTCGCAGATCGTCAAATACGCCTGTTATTCCTGTAGTAGCGGCGACAACAAGCTCGGTGATGGCGGTGGAGCTGTGTCCGCGTACCTGGCGGATCCGCACCAGCAACAACAACAGCAGAGCATGGCAGCCGGCAGCGTGTACGATAACAACAACAACAACGAGTATAAGTTCGTGAACGACAGGTCCACCGACAACACCAGCAACAGACGCAGTGCTGGCGTGAACCTCTACAAGAAGAACACGGATGAGTTTCGCCGCGCGCTCACGTCCGGCTTCTACGCCAAGTCGGGCGTCCGCGTCCTCCAACCGCAGGTGCGTCCACGATGTTTGTTTGCTTGTTTTGCGTGTGGGTGTGGCTGTTGTGTGCGCATGTATTGCATTGCATTGCATCGTTTGTACTGTGTGTTGTGTATGTGCGCAATGCAATGCAATCACTTGTGCTGTGCATGGACGGACATGTGTGTGTGTGTGTGTGTGTGTGTGTGTGTTGATCTTGCTCGAAGAGAAAAAAGTCGGATGTTTCTGTCTGTCCACATGACGCCCATCAAAATCATTCTCATTGACTGACTCACCCTTGTTATGTGCGACTTGTGGATGTGTCATCTGTGTCATTGGCAACGACCTACTAGGACTTCACGTCGGGCTACTTCAAAGTGCACCCGCCGTCCTGCGAGGAGCCGATCCTCATCTCCGGCGATAACTGGACCATCGCGAATCTGCGCGAGCCGCTCCCTTCATTAGGCGCCCAGGAGATCTCGGCGCTGCTCGCGCGTGGCTGCCCCATGCGGTCCGTGGACGTCGAGTCCCAGGAGAGTTTCAACTTGTCGCCTACGGGCTGGAACACGCGGCTCGCGGACGCCAAGACCACGCCCGTCAACGCGCATTTCCGCGTACAAGACACGAGCTTCCGATATCGCATCGCGGCTCCGGTCGCGGTCTCCGAGGTCGACTGGCACTTTGCGGTCCCCCGCAGCCAGGTCGCTGGCTCGGACGCCTCGTCGCCGTCCACATCCCCATCCTCATCCTCATCCAACTCACAGCCTCTGACAAGCAATCCGGACACGTTCGGCACGTTCGTTGGCGCCGGGAGCTTCCAGGATTTCACCGTGAGTCCCGGTGGAAAGTGCGCGTGGCTCTCGGTATCAGAGGGGGACGTTAGTGTGTTACTGATCCCGCCCACGGAGGACAACTTGCGTGTCTTTGCGGACTGGAAGCGGTCGAGTGACCCACCAGCTTCGCGTGTGTTTCTTGCCGAACACGTGGACCACTGCATCCGCTGCGTTGTGAGCAAGACGTCGACGCTTTTCATCCCCTCGGGGTGGATGTACGCGCTCTTCTCGGAGCAGGGCTGCGCGTTCTACTCGGGCTTCTTCAGCATGACCGTGAGTCTCTTCGGTCAGCTGCGCGTGCTCGAGATGGAGGCGAGTGATGACCAGCACCACCAGTTGAGCCAGTCCCAGGTCAAGTACAGCACGCTTGCCACGGGCTGGCAGCTGAGTGACGCCGTCCCTGAGCTCTGGGCCGCGCTCTGTTTCTACGTCCGCAAGTTCCTGGTCCCAGACCCGAGCGCCCCACACGTGAGCGAGCCGGACAAGCACGCGCTCGTGCGTGCCTTGCCATACCTGCGGCGCTGGAGCTCTTCACCAAGAGCCATCAAGACGAGCGACGCGGCGGTGTGGACACCGGGCTCCCTTAGTGAGGCGCAGGACATCCTCGATCGACTGGAGCAGGCGCTGAGCAACGCCATGGGTGTGACGCCGCTGCGGTCCATGACTTCCACCAATGTGGGCTCACCCTTCGACCAACAGCGGTATCCTTCATTACCGATGATGGGAGAAGCAGGCATCCAGGGCTCCATGAACAACAGACAGCTCCAGCAACAACAGCAGCTAAGTGTGAGCGAGGCTGAGTACCTCTACGGCCGCGCCGGTGGAGACCCGACCCTCTCCTGGCCGCTCACGGATGCCAGCAGCAGTGTGCAGCCAGTCTCGGGCTTCCAGGACATGCACTCACTCTGGCACTACGCGAGTCCCGAGCAGAGCCAGCTGCCGTTCTATCCAAGCGACCTGAGCAACGACTTTGCCGCACCGGTGGGCCACAGCAGCATTGGTGGCGGTGTGGCCACGAACTTTACGTTCTCGCTGCCGACCCAGGCTGGTGGTGGGTTCCAACACCACAGCCACCACGGTGTTGGCAACGATATGTACATGGATGCCATGCGTCAGCAGCTGCTCGGCCCCACGCTCCCTGTGCCCAGCGCCGCCCACCAACAGCAACACAGTCACTCGTCCTTTGAGAGCGTGCTCACAAGCAGCAGCAGTAGCTTTGGCGTCAGTGTTAGTGGCAGTCAGGATGTGCTCGTGCGCCACCGCGCGTCATGCCACCGGTGCGGCAACCTACGCAAGAAGAACGTTCGGTGTCCGCAGTGTCCGCACATTTTCTGCCAGAAGTGCGCCGAGAAGATGGTTGAAGAGCACGGCGACGGGATCTTCAATGACGGCTGCCCGGTCTGCAAGGAGCAGTGCTGTTGCGGCAAGAACCGCACGATCCTGTGTACGCGCAAGGTGAGTTGTGTATTGACAATGGCTGGCTGGATGCATGGAAAGTGGTTAGTTCACTGACCTTTGTCGTATGGTGTCTTTGTCTCTGTAGTTCCACTGTTACAAGAAGTGTCCGTCGACCAAGAAGCCGTCCATGTGAGCTCCTCGTGATTGCGTGTCCTCCTGTCCAGTCATCTCGTTAGCTAGTTTATTAGTCCGTTAGGTTGTCCATAGAACCACATATAAGTCACCCAAGTCAATCAATCCATCAAGGCACAAGCAACAAGGCTGTCTGCTGTAATTAAAACACAAGGGGATCTAACGGCGTCTCGTCATATCTAAAGCTCTTGGTCTACGAGCTCTTGCCACTAAGTGCCAGGTGGTTGCGCAGCGCCGCGAGCGAGATAAGCACGGCCTCCTCGGACCGGATCGTGCGGCTGCCCTGCGACGGACACGTGTTGACCCACATGTCGAAGAGCGAGTGCGCGTCCTCGCCGCTCACGGGAATCGTCTCATCCGCGTTCACGCACTCCTCAATACCGGCCACACCGCCGAAGACCACGAGCGCGTGGCGGAACGCCGGAAGCTTGAAGTCTGCGTCGTCCACGCTCACGTGGCCACGCTCGGACGTGCCCAGCTTGAGGTCATAACCGCCCTTGAACGGCGAGTCCTGCCACACGTTGCTCAGCGACGTGGCGAAGCGCGACGTGTAGCCCCAGTACACGCCCAGCTGCTCGCGCGGCTCGGCGGACGACACGAGCTTGCCCATCACTACACAATACACAGCGCACACACACACACGTTTAGGATACACACAAACCCAGGTACACATCGCCACTCAGACAATGGACGTACTCTTCTTCTTGTGCTCCTTGGTGGCCTCGTCGATCTTGACCGTGACACGGATGCCCGGCTGGATGCGCTTGTCGACCACGACCTCGCGCTGCAAGCCCACGTGGATGTGCGAGCCCTCCTTGTCCTTGAGAGGGCGGTCCGTCACGACTCCTTCGCGGTACACGCTCCACTCGTTGCTGCGCAGGTGATGCGGACAATCGAGCGGGTTCAGCAGCCCCGCGCAGCTCAGGTCTGAGTGCATCGGGAAAAGCGCGCGACGCAGATACTGCGGCGTCTCGAGGTACTGGAGGATGCGATTGAGGAAGACATGGCAATCAGACGCGCGCTTCGTGGGGCCCTCGTTCTTGGCGGCGCCAAGCTGGTCGTCGAACACGATGATCTCGTCCACCTGGAAAATCACGGCCGCGCGCGCGACCTGGCCCGCCAGGTACGTCTTGAGCTCCTTGGTCTGCGCGTTGTCGATGATCGAGCCTGGGATCGCCATGCTCAGTGTCCACGCACGGCCCTTGGCGCGGCGCTCAGCACTCTCCTGCTTCTGCGCCTTGGCCTGGTTTTCCTGTGCTGTCACGGCACGCAGCTCCAGCTTGCGCTTGCGTCGGATCTCCTTCTTCTGCTCGCGCGTCATGTTTTCTGTCACCTCATACTTGGCGAAGAGCGCCTGCTGCGCCTCGGACGCGTCGGCATTCGCGGGCGCGTCGTAACCCTTGGTGGCTGAGGTGGCTGGCGTCTTTCCGGAAGACTGTTGTTGCTGCTGCTGCTCACTGCTGTTGACCACCGGCTTCGATGTAGCGGCAGCAGCGACCTCCGGGTCCTTCTTGACCTTCTTACGACCCTGTGTGCTGCGCGGCGCCACCTGCGTCTGGTGCAGCGTCTCCAGCTCCTCGTCGCTCGACTCGCTGCTGATCATGATGCCTCTTCGTTGATTTGTTGCTTTGGTTTCTGGGCAGTTTGCTGCCAGTGGACAATGGATGGTTATTTCGCCTGTATTTATTCCGTGAAACCTGTTTTAATATATAAATATAGGTCCCAGCAGCGAAGTCTCAGCATGCATACTAGTTCTGTGCATCATGATAAGCCTCGCTTAATTGCGCTTTTGCTTACTGTAGCCTCCTCATCCTGTTGTAGCATGCATGACATTCTTGTAAAATGTGAACCAAACAAGCAGATTTGAGGACTACTCGGGTACCCGTTCACGAACCTGATGTCTGCGTGGGCTTTTGATCTTGAAGGTCTTGATGGAGGTCCGTCCGTTGTTCATTCTTGTGTGTGGGCAACAGCCTGCGCAGCAGCCTGCATGTGGGCTTCTGCAACTACATGCGAGTCGGGGTCAGCCTGCACGAGAGAGGCGGTAGCAGCACGCGTGAATGGAGGCAGGGCAGGCACTGGGGGACGAATCCGCGATGGCGCACCCTGGCCGATCACAGGCTGGTCCGGGATCAGCGCTGGCATCGCGTTGGACTCTCGCCAAGCCCCCTCAAATTGGCGTCGGTCGGCGCGCACGAGCCGAGTCTCGGCGCCTTCGAACACGTAAACCTCCTCCTCATCTCCTGCGCACCCTTTGTCACTCCAATTGAGCGACCCTGCGTAAGACAACAAGCGCACAATTGAAAACAAGACTCCACACTGACACTGAGCAGATCCAACACAAGAACATATACGCACCCGTGACCGTCGTTTCGCCGTCTACGATGAAGAGCTTCTTGTGCATCATCCGAGGAGAAACCCGCACATCAACT
>JAADWP010001081.1:0-10929 GCA_023336215.1 Globisporangium iwayamae | reverse complement strand
TTTCCTTGATCTGCGTGCTCCAGCACCAGGAATGGTTGTGGTCTGACATGTGAAGCTCCCTGTAGGCGCAGGATGTGGCGTGGCAGAGCTCTTTCCAACCGCCAACCTCGTTCATGAAGGAACCCCTTGCGCGAGCACCACTGAGTCCACCAATCGGCAGAAGTTTCATGATCACGAATCGGTCTTGGCTCCAACTTTCGAGATGCGCCGATGCAAACGAACCTTGACCAAGGTTCCGACTGTCGTAGCTCAGCTCGTACGAAGGAATGAACCAAGCAGGCGCACTCTGCACATCCGGGTTCAATTGCGCACTTGTCTTGTCAAAAGCTTTCTCGACGAACTTCTTGACAGGCTCATACGTGTCCTGTGAGCTTACGCCGGCGTCTCGTTTACTCTCAAATTTAAGCAACACTAGAGCTTCTTCTTGAGATCGACGATCAGGTAGAAGCTCGCTGATGCTGCCAAGTTACTTGAGCTGAACTTTCAGCAAGGACGCTCGCATCGTAAGTAACTCTCGCTATTCTTGCTCCCACTTCAGAAGCTCTTCGTTCGTCGCATTCAGCATTCGAGCAAGCTCAGCAACAGTTTGCTGCAGTCTTTGCAACTCAGTGAAACTTCCTTTGGTTCGATCATCGCTTCGTCCGCACCGGTGGGGCCTTAGAGCTCGTGCTTCTGGAGTGCTGGTTGCGTGCTTACTGATGGTTGTACACTTGCTGGTGATTGAGCATGAACGGATTTCTAAGCACGAGCGAATGGTTGCACGCGTGCTAGTGGCTGAGCAGAGCTGGTGTACAATGTTGTGCTCATGTGCTGGGTATCCGCGCTCAGCTCCGGCGATGCCGAGCGCCACGACCGGAATTTCATGATGTCGTTTGGTCGCGTACGCCTGCCTTGATGAGCGCCTTGGGTGTCAGATCGTACAGCGGTGGGCGTCCTCGTGCTGGTGCACTTCGCAGAACAGCTTATAGTACAACAGGAAGTCGGCCATGAAGACCGTATGGTGCTCACGACGATGTTGTATGTGTATGGTGGCACAACGCAGCACTGCACATTTACGCCACCGGTCGCTGTCACCGCTTTTTTGTGCGTGTGAGCCTTCTGTCCACATTCAGCGACGCTCAGGTTCGACTCTACTGCTCGAGTATGTGCATGTTTCGACTTGAAATACATGACTGACGACAGCGATGCCCGGGACTGCACGTGAAGAGTGCATACAGCATCCTAGCTTAACTCTTTAAAACGCAGTGGAGACAGCATTGCATTTTTCGCGCATATGTTTTCGACAGTATTGCTTTACAACGACCACACAATGAAGCCTGTCGTCTTCGTTGCGACAATGCGTTTGAGACACCAGACTCAAGCATATCTGTCAAGTTGATTATCAGCGAACGAGGTTGAATAAACGAGCACGCGCCGAATGCACGAGTGTGTTGACGACGGTTGACATATTTGCGAACGTTTGCCTCGAAGTCATACAACGCACAGTCGCTTCGCCTCGTGCACGCTTGCGTACACTATGGAATAAGAAGAGTGTCTGCATGGTTACCAAGTGCTCCAGTGCCAATCATACAAGGTATATCGCGCTGTACTTGGCCCTTGTATGCTTTTGTGGGTTCACCATTTGAGTATGATTTGTCTCATCCGCATAGTGTACAAGTAAAAGCACAGTTGTAAAGTGATCACATGTCGCCGGCAACAAAGGAAAAGGCGACAGCTTCACATCTCAAAGACGAGCTTTAGTTTTTTCGAGACGGTAATTCATTCTAGCAATTCATTTATCCAGCATCAAAGTGATCCTGTTGCTCAACGCTAGCTGTCCTTCAGCCTCCACATCCTCTACGGCTACTTGCAAAGCGCTCTCTTATGTCGAAAGGTGTCGCTGTAAGAGAATAGGACGACACTTTCATTGTTAGAAATGGACACAAGCTAACTCTAAAAGGTATCCACACCAAAAAGGGGCATCATGCGACATGGAAGCGTGGTGCTGACACCTCTATTTTTCGATATATCCTTCATTCTTTTACTTTTCCAAAATTTAGGCACACTGTCAGCCACTATCAATTCGTATGTCAGCCACTATTTTTTCGTGTCTCGTATGTATCATACCCTCTCTAAGTCGATATCGTGGTAATCCATCAAAATCATTTGTCTGGTTCCGCATTTCGAACCGGCACAATTGAAAAGAAAGAGACGATCCACAACAGTCACGACAGCAGCAGGAAGACGGAAAGGACCAGACACGGCACGACAGACGACAGGACATCATGGAAACGAATGCTGACGGCTACAAGGCGCGCACGCTCGCGTTTGCGCATTGGCTTTGCTCCGCGCTGCAGCCGCTGGCGTGCACCATTCTCTGTTATCCCGTCGGGTACGCGCGCCCCAGCGAACTCGACGACGCGGCCGCCATGGCAGCTGTGAAGGCCGCCTCCAAGGAGATCAAGGCGATCCAGAAGCTGCTCATGGGCTCCTCACCCTCGGCTGCGTCGGCCTCGACATCATCCAGGGCCGTTGTAGACCTCTTTCGAAAGCTACCGGACACGAACGTCCACAGTGCGGCGTACCTCGACGCGATCCTGCGCTCGAATTACAAGCAGAGCAAGTATAAGCTCGAAGTGGTGCTGCAGTTCCTGCGTGGACTGCCGAACCCGGATCACCAGCTCAACGGCTGCTGGATCCTGCACGAAGTGGACTCCTCGCTGTCTACGAGCGACCACCGGCAGCACAGCCTCGGACTCGCGTTCCTCACCTACGAGCTCAAGCAGAAGCTGCAGCAGTCGCCGCTCAAGATCCGCGTGGACCAATTCTGGCGCGAGTGGTTCACGCCCGCGGTCCACGCGATCGTGCTCGGCCACACACTCAAGATCGAGACATGTACCGACAAGCAGCTGCTGTACTCACCTGTGGACGAGCTCAAGTTCGACCAGCATCGAAGGCGCGTGTTCACGTGGCGCGACACTTCGTGGCAACCCCAAGAAACCGAGCTCGAACCAAAGTGGCGCATCATGCCCGGGAATGCCGAGAAGACCTGGTTCTACATCGTCAACGCAAAGTACCCGAATGAGTACCTGTATGCAGCTAACGAGCGTGTGGAAGACGAGCACTCGATCGCTAAGGACTATGCTTTCTCGTGGTGCGACGGACTCCCGGGTCCGCAGGGTGAGTGGGAGCTCCAGTCCTGCAGTCGAGACGTGTACACGCTTTTCAACCATGCAAGGAGGGTGTATCTGTTCGCATCCCCAGATCAGCAGCACGATGAATTGCGAAGATACGTGCTGGCACTAGGACTCGACAAGGCCACGAACGAGAACCTCGAGGACCGGAAGTGGCGTCTAGTTAGCTCTTAAGAATCACTTTGGGCTATCAGCAAGTTGCCACTTACGTCACCACCTTAATATCCACAACCAACTCCGATTATCTTGCAAAAAAAGCTAAACGGTGAACGTCTTCTCGATTTCGTGCAAGTACTTTGAGTTCAGCCGTATGGCAGAGGTCGAAAACCTGATGCGCACGTTCCAATTTGGCTGCCAGCGCCGCTCGGGGAGTCGACAGATTGGCCTGCATCTGGTTTTGAATGCTGCTGCGTTTGAGACCAAGTCAAGATGAAAGTACGCGGTCCCGGAGAGAGAGCAACATCGGTGAGGAGCTATGCGAAAGTTGAAGTTGGATGTCAGGCTGCAGCCCAGCTCTACAAAGTCTAATGTCCGCCCAAGCTGAAATACATGAGGTATGTGAAAGACGAGTGACCTCCTGGATTGTCCGGATGCCCTCAGGCAACCTGAGACCGCAGTGTTCGCTTTATTCTTCGTGTGGTGATATTTGGAAGCTCAGATCTTTCAACCAAGATTTATCATCTGACTGTCGTTTTCGATGTCACCCAAACAGCAACCAGGGGTCTTGTAGAGAACGAGTGCGGTCGCTAGGGTCTCGAGTCTGAGTACAAGCTCAGCCTGGAGAGGTGCGTAGTTCGTTCATGTTCACTCGGAAGTACCGCGAGTTCAGCTATACTCTGCCCAGGAAGGCATTGTATTGAAGTGAAGGGATGCCTAATAAGCTGCAGCAAACCAGCGAAAGCGAGAATACGGAGCATGTATCGCAGCACTTAATATTACACGAAACCTGCACTTGGTGCTAAAACTTCTTTGATAAGCCACACCTCGCTGCTCTTTTTACATCGCTTGCACTAGCGGTTGCACCTCGAGATGACGAGGATCCCTCACTTCGTCCAGTAACTTCAGTCGTTTGACAACTTCATCCATACTGATCCGATCGGCAGGCTCGTACGCACACATTGCATTCACCAGCGTCTGGACGGCTGGTGCGAAGTGCTTGATGATGTAGGGAAGTTTGCCATTCTTCAAAAATCGTCGCACGGAGACGTCTGGCGAGCTGCCCCATGGAGGTCTCCCGCAAACTGCTTCCACAATGCACATTCCAAACATGAACACATCGGTGGCGAAGCTCCGTGCTCGCTTCGATGTTTCGACCAGGCATTCCGGCGCCAACCAGCTGGCAGCTTCAGTGCAGGATACACTCTTGCAGTCGCCATTCATGAAGCTGAGCCCAAAGTCCGCGATCTTCGCCTTCCAGTCATCTCCAACGAAGATGTTGTCACACTTGAGATCTCCGTGCACGAAACCTTTCGAGTGCATGTACTGGAGGCCGAGTGCGGCTTCAAAGAGTAGTCGCCAAAGTTGTGCTTTGAGAAGAGGGTCAGTCGATCCTGTTGGACTAAACCAGTAGTCGTACAGCCTCCCCTTGACAGCCAGCTCGGACACGATGCTGCAGTCTACGCCGAATGCTGTTGCGCCGTAGAACTGGAGGATGTGCGGATGGTTCAGTTGCTGCCACACACGAAACTCGCGCTCATGCGCTGTCTTCCTCATCTGTGCCAACTCCACGCTATCTCTCTCATTCACGAGCAATCGCTTGACGACGATGGCAGTGGTCATGTCCAACGATCCACGCCACACCTCCCCGCATCCTCCGCTACCAATGCGCTCGAGAAGATGGATACTATCGGACGGAAGGAACCAGGGCTGCACGCGTACTTCGTTCGCGGGTGGTGCGGGCATCGCGATCCGCACAACGTCGATGAGTAGGTCGTATGTTTGTAGCAGACGACTCCGCTGGGTTTCGAGCGCCAACATCGACGCGGCTTTGCAACTCAATTCGGGATCTAGCAAATCCGCCACGAGTCGGCAGGCAGCCCTTTGCTCACAAGCGGCCGGATCGTGAGCCTCTAGGCTGTGAGCATCGATCTCCCTTTGTAGCGCCTGGCCTGCGGCGTTAACTTGATCTTGCCAGTACACATCATCTCGATCCATGACAGAGACCTCGAGGCCCAAGTCGGCAGCGCACTGGGCGAACTCGTCTTGCACGCGAGACCGCTGAACTTCGAACACGAAATCGTCCACGCCGTCATGAGCCCGCTGGATGCACTCCACCAGCTTCCTGTTCCGGATGAGCTGGCACAGGAACTGCTCTTGGCCGAAGTGCTCGAGAGACGTGCGCAGGTTGAACGCGACCACGACCAAGCCTTTCATGAGCTCCTTCATCTCTCGCACTGCTAGCTCAGCGTCCTGGATCTCCACCGTCCGCTGCTGAAGCTTGGCGAGCACGTTGAGAAGGTTTCGCAAACGCGCGATCAGAGCGGTAATCAGCTCTGAGCACAAAACGATCCTCTTCACTTCTTGAGACAACTCGAGGATCCCGATGAGGTTTGCGAAAGAATGGAGGTCGCAGGGGATGACATCCAGCCAGTTGAGCGCCGTAGCCTCTTCGTCGGTCATCGCGAGCGGGCGTGCTGCTTGCCGCTCGCGTGCTCACTGAGCGCCACGTCCACTTGCGCCGCCTGCTTGCTCCTTCGTTGCTTCCTGCTTCGAAGGAAATCCTGGTTTGGGGAGGACACCGATGGATGGGCGGGCGCCGTAGTAGCAAGGAAAGTGGGAGGCCCGACGGGGACAAATCATTCGCATACAAAATTCCATACAAGTGGGTTCACCCATTCCCGCACCTTAGGAAATGCGTATCGATACAAATCCAATCGGCTCATCTGGCCGAGCGGAGTAGCCATTGGTGCCAAGCGATAGATACCACGGCCTTATTTTGCTGCTCACTGGTGCGGGAAATAGCGTTCTCAAGATCGTCAAGGTACTGATCGACATAGGTGAAGCAGTTTATGAGAAGAACGAAGGTGTCGCTCACCACTGCCCTCGACAAATGCCCACGTACTGAATTGCGGTGCATCACTAGGGGCAACAAACGATGCCAGCCCCTTTCATTTTTTCGTTTCCAAAGTGCTGGTCGCCTGTGATTGATCTGAACACAGAACTCCCAGGCACATCTCAGGCCTCTCTTATTCCCTGTCATTGCGCGCACCGTGACCTCATGAAGGCTTTTGAAACTTTAAGCAACCAGACTTGTGAGCTTTGAGACTTTTGGTACCAAGGCTGGTGAGGCTGATACTCTTGATACAAAATCCGTGCTGATACCAAACTCTGCCACTTTTGATACTAGTACCAAAAAAGGACGCCATATTTTTTGATTCGTTTTGATACCAAATACCCTTGATCCTTTTGATACTAATACCAAGTACCAAATCTGACCCCTTTTTGGGTCTCAATTGTCAATTGTCTATCTTCTCCCATTACACAGCAGCTCAAGATGGCGTCACCACAGCAGAGCGGTAACGTGAGCGCGGCTGCCACGAGCGAGCCCATCAACCACAAGAAACAGCGCAAGCCCATGGCGGCTGTGCCGCTGGACCAGTGGGTGGACGTGACGCGTCGGCTGCTCGCGCGCGAGCGAGACGAGGAGATTGCGGCCGTGCAGCAGGAGCTCAAGACGCTCGACGACCTGCAGAACCCGAACGTGCTCGTGAACCTGCGTGTGGCACAGAGCGTGACGGGGCTCTTCGGGCGCACACTACTCAAGTTCACGTTCCCGTCGGCGCACGTGCAGCGGCCCAAGCCGCATCAGTTCACCGTGGGCGACCTCGTGCAGATCCGTCTGAAGAAGAAAGGCGGCAGTGGTTCAAGTGCTGCTGCTGCTAATGCTGGTACCAAGAAAGAGCACAAGAGTTCATCTGCAAGCGCCGGTGCCAAGTACCCAACGGGTATCGTCGCGCGCGTGGAAGAGACGGGGATCTCGGTGGCGCTGGGCGAAAATGAAGACCTGGACGAGGACGAACTTTTGGCAAACAACAACGCCGTGACGCTCGACCGGCTCGCGAACAACGCGACGTTCGTCAAGATCTCGAGCGCCCTTGATAAATTGGCCAAGTTCGACTACGGCGCCGCACAGTCCGTCGTGGAAGTGTACGTGTACCAACCAATACGTCATCAATGTGAATATGCTTATGAGGCTTGGGTGCTGGATGGATATGAAGAGGCTGATAGCTGATACCAAATGCGTGCTTTGCGTATATTTTTCTACCAATACAGGGTGTTCTCAGGGAAAACGCCAAGCTGGAGCCCACCGCCCGAGATCACGCCATTTAACGACGGCCTGAACGAGTCGCAGCTGGAAGCGATCAGGTTTGCGCTCGCGTCCAATGACCTGGCGCTCATCCACGGTCCTCCTGGCACCGGCAAGACCACAACGGTCGTCGAGTTCATCCAGCAGGCCGTAAAGAAGTACAAGATGAAAGTGCTGGTATGCGCGCCGTCGAACATCGCGGTGGACAACGTGCTGGAGAAGCTCGCGACCACAAACAAAAGCAAAGGACTGCAGCTCACGCGCATCGGCCACCCGGCGCGGCTGCTGCCGCAAGTGCTCAAGTACTGCCTTGACGCCAAGATCGAAGTCGCCGACGGCACAGAGATCGTGAACGACATACGCAAGGAGATGGTCTCCATGGAGAGCCAACTGCGCAAGACGCGCGACAAGGCTGTGCGTTTCAACATTCGACGCGACCTGAAGGCGAACCGGAAGGAGATCCGCCAGCGCGAGCAGAACGTCGTGCGTGAGCTCGTGAAGCAGAGCGACGTGGTGTTCGCGACGAACGTGGGCGCGGCCTCCAAGCTGCTCAAGGACATGACGTTCGACTTGGTCGTGATCGACGAGGCCGCGCAGGCGCTCGAGGCGTCGTGTTGGATCCCAATCCTCAAGGCCAAGCGCTGCGTGCTCGCGGGCGACCACCTGCAGTTGCCACCGACGATCAAATCCAAGTCTGCGGCGTCCGATGGGCTCGAAGTCACGCTCTTTGACCGCGTCACGAGGCTGGAAAACACACAGAACATCGTGAAGATGCTAAGGATCCAATACCGCATGCACGAACACATCAGCGACTGGAGCTCACGCGCCATGTACAACAGCGAGCTCGAGAGCTTCGAGGGTGTCGCGCGGCGCAAGCTACACGAACTTCCGCACGTCAGCATCCAGGAGGAGGACGAGCTGCTGAATGCGACGTTGTTACTGATCGACACCGCCGGCTGTGGACTCGAAGAAGATCAGGACGATGACGACGGCGATGAGAAAGACAAGAACCCTCTTCTAAAGCTGTCCAAATCGAACGAGGGCGAGGCGCGCGTAGTGGCCAAGCACGTCCGGGCGCTGCTGCAGACGGGACTCAAGCAGGAGGAGGTGGCAATCATCACACCGTACAACAAACAGGTACAGACTCTGAAGGCACTACTGCTCGAGACATTTCCAAACCTGGAGATCCGCTCGGTGGACGGCTTCCAAGGCTGCGAGAAGGAGGCTGTGGTGATGAGTCTCGTGCGCTCAAACAGCCACAAGCAGGTAGGCTTCCTGGCTGACGACCGGCGCATGAACGTCGCAATCACGCGCGCCAAGCGCCACGTGGCTGTCGTGTGCGACTCGGAGACCATCAGCGCGCACAAGTTCCTGGACGTGCTCGTGAAGCACTTTGAGACCTTTGGCGAGTACCGCAGCGCTCAGGAGTACCTCGAGGACGATCTCGTGCATGGAGATGCAACTGATGTGGCTATCACTACACCAGTTGTGCAAGCTGCAATTAGGGTTAATGGATCAGCAACCAAAGCAACAGTTTCAAAGCCGGCGACTGCTTCAGCACTAACTTCGTCAGGCAAGATGAAAGCGCCTGCGGCGAAGGCTGCCACTGGGTCAGGAGTTGTGCAAAAGCCTGTGGACTCATTGAAACGTCAGTCGGCTGAAGCTTTCGAGTCAACGCCTGATAGTGCAGACTTGGCCGAAGTCGATAGTGAGGAAGAGAAGCCCGAGGCAGTGGGGACGAAGAGTGCGAGCGTGTTTCAGATGATGATGACGTCGGACAGCGACAGTGGCAGCACAGATGATGACGAAAAGAGCGATGAGCCTAATACTAAGGCAGAGCAGAACGAAGAGCTGACATCTTCAGCCAACTCGCTACTGAAAGATCTGCACCTGAGTCGACTCGCTCGACAGCCTCCTCCAGCACCAACATCTTCATCCGCCAGCAACAAGAAGAAGAAGAAAAATGGCAAGAACAAGAAGAAGAACAGCACACCTGCAACAAAACCAATTGCTTCATCAACTGTGCCAGTGGGCTCGTTCAAAGATGGAGAGGATGAGCTCGAGTTCCTCGAGCGCCAGGCCAAGAACAGCAACAAGTGCTCGTTCCAGGGAATCAGTCGGTGCAAGAAGACAATCTCGATGATGGGCAGTCTGTGTAAGTTCTGCAAACTCAAGTTCTGCTACGAGCACGCCCTGCCCGAGGTGCATGGCTGCGGCGACGCCGTGCGGCAGTTTGAGCGCGTGCAGTTCCAGCAGCAGGCGCGCAGGCCCGCGGAGAAGAAGCCGTTGAGTGCTGACAAGCGCAAGCTTTTGCAGAAGAAGCTGGAGGAGAAGGTAACCGAGAAGACGGCCGGGAGGACCGTGAAGGCCAAGGAGAAGAAATAGATAGACAGGGGACAAGGCTGGGAATGGGATGATATTAGCACTCTTTACAGCGTCTGTCGGTGGGTTTCAAGTATCTAAGAGCAAGTTTTGATGATGCAATTCACATGGTTAGACAATCAGTGTGGGCGATCGACTCTTGTGTTGTGGCGTTCCCGCGAAAGCGAATGTATTAGTTTGATTGTTACATGGGCGCTGACCCGGCAGCAGCTGCCAGGAGCCTCGTTACGAGATCGAAGAGCATACCAACGTACACACACAGATCATGAGAGGCGCTGAATGATACCCAATCTGCATACTCGGCTGCGCCTTGATTTGCAAACCGCAAGTGCGGGGTGCTTGATTGCTCCTAGAGCGAAAACATTGCCACTTGAACGTCAGCGCTCGAATCTGCTGACCTTCTAGTCTTTCTCGCAGGAAGCGAGTGCTCTTTTTGTTGGCCAGTTTCAACCTCAGGTCGGGAAATCAGCTAGCTCTGTCTCAATCTATAGTTTCCATATCTTGGGGGCTCTTCGTGCGAACCGATCGCTTTGAAGTGATCCAAAAGCATCAACGTACTTGGCATCGAGATAGTGTTTCCGCATCCAGGATAATAGCCGCGTATGATGGTCAGTCAATGTGCGTGAGGTTCAGTGTATGGTCCGTTGTCGCGGCATTTTTTTTAGCATCACGTGGTTGACTGCGATATTTGACACTCCGCGCGTCTACACTACATCCTGAAGAAGAATGGGCCATGCTACTACAGGCATCTCTCAAAATACCGCCCACCACAATCAATTAATATCCTCTTTAAAGCGATCAGGATAGAATCGCAATCGTTTTCAAGAGGATTTCACAAATGCACTTGACTGTCACAAACAAAAAGCACGACTCTGTATCGACAGCATGATGACTGCAACGGCTCGCGTCCGCCTGACTCTCTCCCAAAAGACTGCGTTGCGCGCCAAGCACACGGTGCACCCAGAGATGACTCGCCGTGAGCTGTGCGAGTGGGCATTGGCGGCTTTCGAGCTGCCCAAAGGCGGTCCCATGTCAATGGCAGCATCTTCTACTTGAAGCATTTTCAAC
>JAADWP010001080.1:0-10934 GCA_023336215.1 Globisporangium iwayamae | reverse complement strand
ATTCATCGTTCTCGTTGAGGGTTCGAGCCCAGCAGGGTCACTTTTCCCACTGGGAGACTCGGGGACGCTTCGCACCTAAGCGAATCAGCAACGTTTCCCTACTCCTCCCAATAGGACGCACTTAGCTTGGGCTTCGGCAGCGAGGCTTCCAATGATACAGAGAAGACAGAAACCACGGGCAGATGATAAGTGCTATAAACGTAAATCGAGCCATTTCCATTACCATACATAACCGCATAAAACGACCAGAAAGGAAACCAGGATTTCTACAACTATCATTAAATCTATAAACCTGCTAAACATGAAAAATTCTAATAGCAAAGCTAGTAGATACTTCTTAAATTTGTATATAGATACCATAAAAGTGCATATTCATTACAAAGAGTCAGAACTGGATATTTGCAGTCGCTTTGTCTTTGAACCACAGACAAAAGATGATTTCCCACCATCACTCCTGCATCCCTTTTGGGCTGTTGGTTGCCTTTCCGCGCGCGACAGAGCACAGAATGCGCGCACGCACCCGGATGTCTTCCGCGTTTGCACATCATCAAGCGCTCGGGAGGTACATGTGCATGCGCACGGCTGGGCGCATTCGTTAATCCGATTAATCCATCCCACGTCTCCATTCGATGAAGCTCCTCTCTGCGCTCGCGGTGACAGCTTTGTGCGCATGCGCGACCGTCACCGCTGCCGTCGAGTACGATGTGGTGATCGTCGGCAGCGGACCGGGCGGCCTCGTGGCGGCCGAGTACATCTCGCGTGCGAGCTACAACCTCTCGGTGCTCGTGCTTGAGGCCGGCGACGTGTCGCTCCAGGAGAGCGGCGGCAAGGACACGCTCTCGTACACGGCCGCGTCCGGTCTGACCAAGTTCGACATACCGGGTGAGTTCGACAACACGATTTACAATCCGGAGAACGAAAAATACCGCATCGATTGGATCACGACGCCGTACATGTGGCTCGGTAAGCTTCTGGGTGGCTGCTCGTCGATTAACGCGGCACTCTACTTCCGCACCGCGGACGCGTACGTGGCCAAGGCGTCATGGCCCTTCTCGGCGGACCAGGTGACGGCGGGCTACGATGCAAACGAGAAGTTCTTCCAGTCAACCGAAACCCCATCGAGCGACGGGCAGCACTACCTCCAGGAGGCGTACAAGATCGTCAGCGACGCACTCACGGGAGTCGGCTACGCAGAGAAGACGCTGAACGACAAGGTCGCGCGCAACAGCAAGAATAAGACGTTTGGCCATCCGCCATACGCGATCAGCAAGGGGCTTCGCGACTCGCCTGCCAAGACCTTTTACAAGCAGATGAAGGCGCGCGCGAACTTCAAGCTGCTCACGAACGCAAAGGTGCAATACATTGTGCAGTCGGCGGGCCAGGCGAGCGCCGTCGTGTACCAGAATGCGGCGAAGGAGAAAATCACACAGAAGCTGTCGAGTCGCGGCGTCGTGATCATGGCTGCGGGCGCGCTCACCACGCCGCAAGTGCTCATGCAGAGCGGCGTGGGTCCCAAGAAAGAGCTCGAGGCGCTGGCTGCGCTGAACACGTTCGATGGCGTCAAAGACACGAGCGCCTGGGTCGAGAACGCCAACGTCGGTCAGCAAGTGTTTGACACGAACGTGGTCTACGCCTCATTCTCGCACAAGGGCATGAAGCCGTTTCTGAACAAGAAGCGCCCTACAGATGCAATCATGCAGTACACGAAGGATCAGTCGGGTACGTGGGCGATTCCTGGTCCGGTGCTGATCGCCTACGAGTCCATGACGATGGGCGACCGCGAATACGAGTTTCAGACGACAGTGCTGCCGCACGGCTTCAGCGACTACTACGAGACGGACGAGGCGTACTCATTTGGCATTTTCCTCAACAACCCTGAATCGCGTGACTCTATCTCAGTTGACAGTAGCAGTGGTGCGTTCAAAGTCGCGACAAAGAGTAGCTGGTACTTGTCCACTGCGAACGACCTGAAGGCGATGCAGAGCTATGCCACCGAAGTGATCACGACCGCGACCACCGCCGGTTCCAAGTTCCTGGATGGTGATAACGTCACTGCAACGAGCATCGCGAGCTGGGTCGAGAAGACCGCGGGCTCCGTGACCCACCATTTCGGCGGTAGCTGCTACACGTCGTCGGATAAGATGGACTCGAAGCGCTGCGCGGACGAGTACTTCAAGGTGATCGGGACGAAAAACATCTACGTGAGCGACGCGAGTCTCATGAAGGAGGGAACGGTGAACCCGTACGGGTTTGTCATGTATATCGGTCACCAGGCGGCCAAGAATGTGCTTCAGCAGGCGTTCCAAATGGCGACACCGACTTCAGCAAGTGATGCGTCGAGCTCGAATTCGCCTTTAACATCGGACTCCACGCCAAATGCCAACTCCCCACAGGCGAGCAGCGCAGCAATCTCTTCGCAAGGTATGCATTTGCTGTATTTGCCACATACATCTACGCAATTATGTATGCACAGAGACTGATTGTTGTGTGTGTACGTTTTGTCTGCTTCTTCGCTTTAGGTTCCAACTACTACTCGATGTCACTGCTTTCGGTGGCATTCGCGATGCTAGTCATCAATTACCTACAATGAGAGTATTCTTTCGACCACAAGCAGCGTTCATGTTCATGAAATATATACATGTCGATTGAGTTACAGGTGAATGAATGAATCAACCAAGTGGCCAACCAAACCGATCGTAAGTGCGAACAGCTGTAATCTCTCGTGCCTGGACTGACTCACTTGATCTTGCATGGACGACGCTGCTTGCGTCTGTTTGAAGCAGGACACATAGCCCCTCCGTACTTTGGCGCCACCGAGACCACGCGCTTTCGGTACTGGTACCCATCACTCTTGCACTCACCCCATTTGCCCCATCTGCAAACGCAGTCCACTCGCTCCTCACACTTTCGGTCTTCGCGCTGCAGGACCGAGTCGGCAGGGCACGGTGTCCCGCCGTTCTTCGCATGTACTAGGATGTTTCCGGAGCGGAATTGGCTCTCAGCGTACGCGTCGCATGAGCTCCAGGCCGTGTAATTCACGACGCAATCAACGGCGCAGTCTTCGTGTTCTTCAGCACTTGGACACGCGTTGCCGCCGTTGAGAGGGCGCACCTCCATGTGTCTGGACCGCGTTCTCTTCCCAGAAGCCGAGTCACATGAGCTCCAGTTGCCGAATTTGCTCATCACGCAGGACACGGGACACTTCTGCTCTTCCACCAACACAGGACACTTGTCGCCGCCGTTCAAAGTTGGCACCGTAATTCTACGCGAGCGCGTCTGCAAGCCCGTGGTCTGATCGCACGCGGTCCACTCGTCAAAGTCATCGACTTTGCAGTTGACAGGACAGTCGCGCACCTGCTCTTGTTGAACGCACGCTTCGCCGCCGTACAATGGCTGCTGGATCACCTGAAGCTGGAAGGTCTGTTTGCCAGTGAAGCGCCCACAGTCCGTCACTGGCACGAAAGTGGTGTTTAGAATGCAGTCGACTGGATCGCACGGCATCTCTTCAGTGAGATGTGGGCACGGGTTGCCCAGCTCCTTCGGCTGCACGACCACGTGGCGAAAGCGAGTCTGCATCTCGGTCTCCGGGTTGCACGTCCAGTTGCTCCACGCGCAGACTTCGCAATCGCCGACGGCGCAGCGCGCTCGGTCTTCAAGACGCGGACACTCGGAGCCGCCGTACAAAGGCTCCACGAGTACCTCACGTGTTCGCACCTTGGATCCGTGCTCGTCACACGGTGAGAACGGAGTCCAGTCGCTCACATCACAAGCCACCGGGTAACAGGGGATCGTCTGTTCAAGCTTCGGACAGGGCATCCCGCGGCCTCGCAGGTCGCGGACGATGTTCCGCGTGCGTACTTGGCGTCCTTGCTGGCACTCGGAGTACGACCACGCGCTCACCAGGCAGTTCATATCGTCGTCGCTATCATCAAGTTCACCGTAGACACCCCCATTGTTGGCCGAGACGACTGTCAGCGCGAGTCCTGCAAGTCCAAGCTCGAGCAAGTACGTGGCCTTCATCGCGGTCAACACTGTGCTTCTGCCCAAGACGCGTATACCCAGAAAGCGGACGGATCTCCGAATGGCTGCTGTTCTCGAGCTTCCGCTTGTCTTGCAGGGACGTGGTGAGTAGCCGCTTTACCTCCAAAGGTCGCAGCACAGGTTCGAGAAAATGAAACCCCGCAACATTGCATATTGCTACTAGGTTTTCCTTGGAGCTAGCAACACCTCTGCTGTGCAGCAGAGGTGTCGAAAAGCCGCGCGACAAGTCATGCACTTTGCTGTAGCTCCAATCGCTCGCTTGCTGTGGAGTGGATTTGAAGACAAGGATTTCGCCCACACATGCCACTATTTACGTGTTTACTCTCTCGCTCATCGAGTCGTGGCAGCGGGTTGTAAGCTGTGGGTGGACGTGCCTATCAGCGCGGCGATCGAGCCGACTTCAGCATGCCGGCAAGCCACAGGTACAAATACTGTACTACGTACGTAACACTGAGCGAAGCCGAATTTTCGAACGCGCACTCGTCTTCAGTTCTACAGCCGCAGTCACCGTGCTCTTTTGGAACTTGATGTTGCCGGCCTTGCCAAGCCACCAGCTGCAGTCGGTCGCGGTCGCCTCGCAGTTCACAACGCTACTACTGGCACTTTTCCCCCTAGGTTGTTCGTGCTAACCACAGACTCTTGCAAGGACACACAGTTGGTGGTACAGCTCTGCTACTACGATAGGCTGTGTATATGGTGAGAGCGCAGCCTCTCATCGTGCCAGATCGCTTCGCCGAACACGGACGAGCTTGCATACATACATGAGGAGAAACATCTTCACTCCGTCGCTTCTCTCCTTCCAACTTTTAACCTCAAAGTTGACAACTGAGCCACGTACCGATCCTTCTTTCAAACAACAGGATCTCTGCTGCAAGTTAACCAACCGTCTTGTACAAAGACACTGACCGGCCTTCTCCCATCTAAGTTCGATGTCATCGGTGCTGTTCCACTGTTCATTGGTAGAGATGCAAAAGACCTCGCTTGTCTTACACTCCCAGGCTTGTGTATCGCTGTTCTTGTTTGGAATATTCTATAGCAGCCTAATCCAGCAAGCGCCCACAACAGCAGTCTGATCGTGAGTATGTGCTTGTTGCTTGTAGTGTTGAGCTTCGAAATGGAAATGAGTGATTGTGAGGGCGGGATATCGCACGGTCTTCCTTCGCCAAGTGAACTGTGGCCAAGCAAAGACTCTAATTTAGTGCGTCGAAACCTTGCGCTCTGGTGTACACAGGAGATCCGCGGTCTCTGTGATCAAAGGGAGGAGCACCATTGAGAGCTCTTAGAGCACCGAGTAGCTTGATACGTTGCTACCAACATTTCTATCATCACTCCGATGTAAACCTTCTTGAATTCGTATCTCGTCGTAGAAGGAATTTCAATATAACCTTCCTGAAGGAAGAAATATAATACTCGCTATTTACGGTAGGTAGTGCCGTAAGTGAGCGCTCAAGTGAGCAGCAACCTACTTCACAGAAATAGTGCAGAAACAAAGACAAGTGCAAGTGGCGATAGTACGCGACCAGATACTGGATTGGTATATAGTTTGGACGAAGTAACCCAAAGTCATAGACTCAGAGGTAGTGGGAGTATTGTAGTCGCCACTTGAAAGAAATGCAGAGACCTCACTCGATCGTCGTGGCTTCGCAGTTCACGTCGCAGTCTCACATCCCAGCCAGTCGTTGCTTTTGCGTGCACGTCGTGACGTTGTTGCGCACTAGGTCCAGTTGGCTCTGACCAGTGATCTTATTGCACGTGTCCTTTCCTGCGTGGTAAAATACGAGGCAGTTGTCGCACGGCTGCTTGAGCAAAATTGTGAGCCTACTTCACAGAAAGACCGCTGAAACGAGAACAAAATTGGTTCGAGAGTGGATTATCCCTCTGTATACAGAAGGTGAACTGAGGTGGTTTAACTATAATCTCTATAGAGACGAGAAAACTTCCAAGGTAGGTTCACTCAAAATTTAGGATAACAAATGGAATTGTAACCCTTTGACGATTTTCCAAGAAAAAAAGATTGACTCTCACACCGTGGGTAGGCTGGACTGAAAAGCTCGAAGATGACTAACGTCGGACTGGTGAGATCTATCTTGCATCGGCTCCCTTCAGTGTTGTGAATGCTGATGTTGTTGCACTAATGTGCTTGGCGACTTTCCATAGATGTGCGGCAGTTCGTGCCGACTCGCGCGATGTATAGATCAGCTCAGCGCCGCAGTCCGCGGATATTTGCAGTCGCATATGTCGTTCGATGGTGCTTCTCATAAGCAAGTCTTGTCACTGCGCGAGACTCAAAGCGGCTGCCAAGCACTAATCTACGGCTGCAGCTGCTTTCGATCAATATGGAGGTCACGTGGGCTGGCGAAATCTTTACTTCACAGAGGCGGTGGCTTCTTGAATCCCGAGCAGCGGCAAAACTGTTATTGTGGAAAGAAGGGAAACGAGGGTTGCTGGATGGGTGCATGCTACAGTATATACAAAACCCACAGGGCAAACACACGTCGAGGCTTAGTGAGATGTAATCAGCGTCATTCTTGGGATTAGGCAAAACCTGGTGGCAGAAGAAGAAAAAGAGGTGATCAGTTGACGGTCGAATACTCACGTCCATTTGTCCAAGAGGTCTGGCATTCAACAACTGAAGGTGAGAGAAAGGGCGAACGGAGAGCGATAACTACGCGCCCGGTCATTTGACAGACATCAGCTTCTGCACACCAGGCTCCATTTTCAGTCGTGAAAAACCTGGCCGTGACGATATTGGATGAACACCATGGACATCGAATCATTGGCATAAAGCGCCATCACTTGGATCACTGGACACCATGCTGGACACTATCAGTCTAGGAAATTGATGAGAACTGGACTTACCTTTGCTTTTACTACGGTGAAGAAGGCACCGTTCGTTCTCACGAGCCAGTTTTAAGCGAGATGCGCGCGATAGCCAAACAAGTCGGCTTTACATGAATCAACCTCATTCAGAGCACGAGGACGCTCGAGAAATCAATGGAAAAAATGCATTCAGGTAAATGTAAAGTAACATGTATGCAATAAGAAAGATTGCAACTCCGATACCAGCTAAGCCTTGATTCGCACGCAAGGCGGCGACGCTCGAGTCATTCACCCACGACCAAATTGCTCGAAGGAGCGAGGGCGCTAGTGGGCTTACGCACAGAGTTGCGACATACTCGACGACTCTTCCACGCTGTGAGATCAGCAGTGCTTGTAAACCTTGAGGTTGGCGTCGCACGGGCATTCCTTACCTTCGGCCGTGGGCTTGTTCAGGATCTCGATTTTGCGCGACATCTGGTTGTTCTTGCACGCGCTCCATGCACCAATCTCTTTATATACGCAATCGATGCAGTCCTTGACTTGAGTGGCTGCAGGGCACGCCTTGCCACCATTTTTCGGTTTCACAAGGGTTTGCACGGTGAACTCCTGAACGTACTTGGTTGAGTAGCTCCCGCCTTCTTTGTAACAATCGCCCTTCTTCTTTGGTGGGCCAAAAACACAGTCCACCTTGCAGTCCACGTCGTCGGGTTTACCGCTTGGACACTCGTCGCCACCGTTCAGCGGTCCATGAACCACCTCGTACCTCCGTTTCTGCTTGCCAGTCTCGGGGTCGCAGGTGTCGTCGTCCACGGTCTTGACCTCGCAGTTGATAGGAGGTTCGCCACATGGTGCTCCGTATTCCTCGAGGTCTGACGGGCACGGTGCTCCTCCTTGTTGGGGCTCTTCAATAATGTAGCGAGTTCTCTTCATCTTCTTTGTTTCCAGGTCACACTTCCAATCGCTCCATTTGCACACGCGGCAGTCGACTCTCTTGCACCGAACAGTATCCTCAGCGCGAGGACACACCGCACCGCCATATAAAGGCTGAACCACTGTGCGAGACCTTGTCTTGTATCCGTCCTTGTCGCACACACTAAAGTCGCTCCATTCACCCACTTGGCAGCGCACTGGCTCGCACGGGACCACTTGCCTGAGAGACGGACACGCCTGGCCATGACCCTTCGGTTCAACTGTGATCTCGCGCGTTCTCACTTGTTTGCCTTCGTTGCACACCGAGATCGTCCACGGACCAACAACACAGTTGACATTTTCAGCGTCAGCGTTGTCAGCGGACTTGGCGAGCGCAGCACTTTCGCGCAAGTTATACTTCCCATGCGCTCCAGTTAACGCGAGGGTCGCAGAGAGAGCGACAATCGCTTGGAACTTGACGGTCACCATTTGCTCGGACGATGCTCGCAATGACGAACGCTTTTTGCCCCCTTCTCTCCTTGACAGCGACGCTGACTTCCGCAATGCTTCACAACTTGGATGCGGCACTGTTTGTGCTCTTCTCGAACGAAAGCAAAGTGAATCAAACGAGAACTCGTGCGCTCTTGGGCTACATCAGCAGCGGCACCATCAGAGGCACCACAGGCTGACCAGACGCCGCAGAGTAAAACGTCAGTGCCGCTTCACACGCTCGTGAAGCGCCGCCTGCAGCCTCCATTTTCAGCTTCACAGACACAGCCTTGAGTTCGAAAGCATGCTGGAGCTCGATATCGACGCCCACGATGACTCTTCAGAGGTCTGAAACCTCTCGACACGTTGGTTTCAGGATCTCTTCGCAATACGGCGTGACTCGTCCAAACATCCCACGTATGGCTCACAAATACTGCAATGAGTCGCGGTCTTTCTCCTCACTCGCCGTCAACGCGCGGTTTCCATCTTGGAAAACGCAACGGACTGATCGCTCGTTTCTGCGCTGCTACCAGCGGTACACGATGACTGCGTGCGTGGGCTGGGCTGACTGCCAGCTTGACCGATTGAGGAAAGATTTAACCCACCACATCAGGCGCCAACGCCGCCTGTTCAGAGAGTCGCGCCGCTTCCTTAGTTCCCGCAAGTTTTGGGACGACTACATCGAATCGATTTGTGTCTGCTCTGCAAGTGCTCTGGATTATCACCTTCGCATCCACTCGCAAGCTGTGTCTTTGAGGGCGGCGACGAGTTGTGATACTGCTGCTCGTGGATTTCACACGCCACGAGTTGGTCCACTCAGTGCTTAGGGACAGCACGCAGGCGGGGCTGGCTGCTTTACTTTCTTGTGACAGCGATAACTCACTGCAGCGCTTGCGGACTTCGAACGGCCCGTAGGTCACCATGTGCTTTGCGATAGCACACAGGTCAATTTAGTTGCATAGCTTGCTCGCTGCGCACTCGAGTGAAGCACGCTCTTGCTTGTTTCTTTATGATTACCATGAGACACTGAGCTTGACTTGTAAAGCTGGACAAACCGACCACCTTGACACGCTCATGCAGATTTCTGTAATGGAAGTTCGCTCAGTAGAGCGCAAACCGCTCCTCGGTACTTTGTCTGCAACAGGTCTTGAAGGAAACGCGGCCAGGGATACAGAATCTGGCATGATTGATGTGGGTCGTTCACTTGTCGAGTTGGTTGGTATCACATCGGGCATACACCAAAAGCTGACAGGCGCAGTCAAGCTGTCAAGCAATCCTTCTGATCGAACTAGAGACGCCTTGAGCGGAGCCACTGGTACGCACTACAGCCACGATTTGCTGCATCTGTGTGGTGTGTCACGCAACGACAAGAGTGAACACACACGATTGGGAGCTGGAACTCCCACAAAAGCCACCACTAGTATTCAATGTAGCGCGCTCTTGGTAAATCTCTGACTGACCACATGCAAAAGCATGGATACCTCACCGTATGAGAGGTTGTCCAAACCATTCAGGCCTCTGACGCTGGGAAGCACCATCCAGGGGCTCAACTGGAAGATCGGAAAAGCTGCCTGTCCCAACACTAGGACGTAGCCTGGGAACCTATTGTCTACCCAGGATACACCACAATCTGTACATATCAACCGCAACGACATTCATCATTAGTTGCACGTGTGCGTGTCACTTAACTGCAGTATAACGCCGCGCTTTTCTCTCACCTGTGTAGACCACCAGCAGAAGAGTTCGCGGGTTGTTCCCACCCGCGAGCGTAGTCATATCGCACCCATTCACCTACACACGATTAAAGCAATGCAGCATTTGAGTACCTCCATCCCCCACATGTCGACTTCCGCGCTCTCCCAATCCGTCCAAAGTTTGTTGGTGGTTCTGTGAAAATGGTGTTACAAGCCACAGCGGAGTGCTGGTCATATCCACTACAGTGTTATCTATCACAAAAGCGACAGAAATTCCAAGCAGGTACAGTTCTACCTCTCATTAGTGACCAGGCAAATATGTGGAAAAAACCATCAGTAAAATGAAGGTATATTTCAAAAGGTATTACTGAAGACAGTATTATGCAACCAGCTACTGGATTATAGGTGCATCGAGGCAGAGCTTTTCCATGCTTTGAACAAGCTCATAGAAGTCTTCATCAATGATCCCTGTGTGCCGCCAGCAATTGGCAACGGTGCTCTTTGTAACCGACTTCCATGCTTGCTGTGCCCACCACATCGCAACAAGTATATCTACGTGAAATAAAGACTCAAAGTCTCCATCCACATTCTTCCTACCTAAATCATCAGAGTGCTTGATCATGTCGTCAAATGCGTCGACGTAGTGTCGGTTCTTGAGGCGATTGACTTGCGCTTTGAACGACCTGATAATACCGGCGTCTTGCGGTTGGAGAGGGGCGGTGGTGTTTGGTGGCAGCATGCATATTTGGACGTTGAAGAGCTGCTCGTCGATGCGGTGGCAGGACGCGTTGTCCAGTAAAAGTAGCACGTGGCGGCCTTCACTCTGCATGGCTTCATTGAATTTGTTCACCCAAGCGCGGAACAGTTGCGTGTTCATCCATCCTTTCGGGGCGTTCACGTAGTCAATACCCAACTCTTCGCCTGTTTTGCCCTCAAAGCAATGCGGCTGACGAGCTGTCCCGACGAAAAGCAATGGAAGCT
>JAADWP010000108.1:0-45180 GCA_023336215.1 Globisporangium iwayamae | reverse complement strand
GTGCGTCTTGGCGCTTGTAACTGAACAGACTGACGATTTCACATTCAAACAGACTTCCGTTGGCTGGGAGTACTCCTCGTCGAGCTCAAATCACAGTGTCGACATTGTCGAGAGCCAGGCTCTCACGTAGTCTTAGCACTCTTAGACTTTGTCTTGGATGCAAGTCGGTCGTTTCATGGTGTAATTCAGCATGAAGAGACGCGCAGTCGAGTCGTCAACCGCCGCAATCTTCTTCGCGCGCGGCCAGGCCAAGTCGCTCACCACAAAAGAGGAAGAACGCTAGACAGCAGCATCAAGACACATAGCGAATAATGTCGGGTGTGCAGGTGCTCGCGGACGGGAACCCGCGCCAGGGTGGCATGGATGAAGGCGAGCGCGACCAGTGTATTCACGGTGCGTAAGATACTCGCCACTCTAAAGCCTTCAGCTGTTGTTAATGTGAGCTAACGCTACTGTTGTGTGGATTTGTTCGACGGGCGGCTGGATTCGTAGACGTCGTGAGCTGGTTCCAGCGCAAGGCGAAGCTCAAAAACTCGACTGCGAAGAGCTCCGGTACGGTACTCTCCACCTAAGCTTCCCAAAACACTGCATGCTTGGCAGTCAACTAATGTGTGTGTGTGTGTGTGTGTGACTACAGACCTCGATGGGCTCGAGCAAGCGCTGGGAACGGAGCTCCCAGAGGTGAGAAACATTCTCTCATTCAGGTATTTGATCCTCTGTTCACTGATCGTCGAAAGTGCTCTTATGCTACCCTCTGCTAGGCGCTGCGTAGCTTATTGAAGAAGCAGAGCGGCGGTATCTGGTTTGACGAGTACAAGGTGTGCAGGCAAAGTGTTCAGCATATCTATCCATCGAGGACTCCAGAGAATGCTAACAGATTCTTCTCCTTTCTTTGCTCTCCCACAGTCGCTTTCAATCGATGTGAGTCAACAGCAGACTTGTTGCATCTTTACGAACTTCCCAATCTCATATTCGACTCCGGTTGTCTAATGCGCGACTGGCTTCTTCTAGGACATCACGAGCACTGCCGAGGTGCTCGCGGGCATCAAAGGCTGGAAGTCGTCGTTCATCCCGTTTGCGGCCAACGTGGACGGCGCGGCGCTCATCACGGACGTGGACTCACGCAACGCCGTCTTCGAATTTGGCGACGACGGCAGAGGCGGGCAGCTCGCGCCGACGTTGCTCCAGTACCTCGAGGAGTACCGCAACCGACTGCTATCGGGCCAGTTCGACTACGTCGAGGACGTCGGGCTCGTCGAGCGATCGCGCAAGTGAAGAATGCGAGTGAATGAACAAACGATAGCCAACCATTTCACCAACAACTCACAAACAAGCTCAGAAATCTGCCTTTAAGAACTCTCTCGTTCATTTTTCTCTCTCTCATTAGCTCCCACACAAAATCTCGACACCACGAAGGCTCCATCCGCTCCACCCATAATAATATGAAGAAGATTTACAAATATCTGTTACGTCATTGTCCGGATCCCCATGCGCTTCATATCAGACTTGGTGGCCTCGAGCACGCGCTCCGGGTGGTCGCGGTCCTCCTCCTGCTTGAGGATGCGTTGGTGGCGCCTGCGCAGTGACCAGCCGAACGCGAACACGAAGAAGCAGAGCACGAGCACCGTGCCGATGAGTCCGAGGATCGAGATGTCCTCGGCGCCACCCTGCACGCTCTGGTCCGCGAGCGAGAAGCTCAGCTTCACGCCGTTGGGCTCCACGCGCCGCGCGAACGTGCCCTTGGAGCGCAGCGTGCTCGTCGCGTTCTCGAGCTCGTCCTGGAGCTGCTCGACGATGTCATTGAGCGACTTCTCGCCCACGCGGGAGGCCGGTAGGATCTGGAAGAAGACGGCGATGCTTCCGCGCTTGAGTGCCGTGACCTCCAGGCGCGTGCGTGGGATCTGCAGCGCGGCTGAGACCTCGGTCGTGAACGCGAGTTCAAAGGCCTCGATGGCCTCGGGACTGAAGAGCACCTCGTCGTAGCTCATCTCGACCTCGTACTTGACCGACACGAGCTTTGAGCCGCACTCCATGCCGTTGCAGATGCCCGTGAGCGACGGCTTCTTGAGCTCCGCGCATTTTTGCGCGTTCCCAACGGCCGCTGCCTTGTCCGTGGCCAAGTCCCAGCAAGTCGCCTCGCGCGAGCGCTTGCCGCCGCCGCAGCCGCTCGAGCAGCTGCTCCACTCGCTCACTTTCCATACAAACTGGGTCTTGTCATCCTTTACGCTGCAGTCTGGTGGACGGAACCCCGGGCGGCAAAAGCACTGCGCGTCCAATGAGGATGCCGCGTCGTCCGCACTGTCCACACTCTTCATGGACCGCTTGACCTTGCGGTTTGTCGATGCAGACGTGCGCTCTTGGCGATAGTTTGGGAAGCACGTACCGCGACCCGAGCACGAGATGCGGCCGCAGAGGTCTGGCGGATGGAGAGGACTCACGGCGAGTGACTTGGCCGACCAGACCGAGAAGCCGTTCACGTTCTTCGCGCGCACCTTGAACGTGTACGACTTGCCGTTGAGCAGGTGTGAGACCACAGTGAACGTGGGCAGGATGTCTGCGTTCTTTGCAACCGTCGTCGCGCTTGTGGATGGGGTCGAGGTAGAGGCCGTGCTGGTGGACGAGTTAGTTGCCACCGCCGCCGCCGAGACATTTCTCGTGCCCGTGAGTGACGCCGCAATCTGCGCCACGACCTGCGTGCCCACAAGCGCGTTGTCCTCTTCATCGAACCAGCTCACCTCGTACGCCGTGATCGGGTCCGAACCGTCGTCGTCCGGGGTCTTCCAAGTCACTTCGGCGCGCCCGTCGTGCGCCACGGCGCTCACGAGCGTCGGGTTGGACGGAACGCCGTGCAGCTGCGACGATGGCGCGTCCGTCTCTGGTACTTCTTCGAAGCTGGACGCCGAGTCCAAACCGGTACTGTCCGAGTCGCTGCCGGCGGTCACCGCAGAAGCAAAGTGGGCCGTCGTCGCCACTGGCTCGATGGTCAGCGAGTACGACTTGTCCGGGTCCTGCTTGTCGGCCGCGTAGCTTGACGTGAGAACAGCTTCAAATTCGACCGCGTCGACCACAATGCTAGAGCCTGAGCCAGAATCCGAGCCACTGCTAAAAAGAATGGGAGTGGCGTTCCGGTCCTCGAAGCCAACGTCACTGTCGCCTCGCCCACTGCTGCTACTTCCACTGCTACTGTTGCTGGTGCTGTCGAGGAAGCCAACGCCATCCTGTGCGCGTCCGCTGCCACTGCCGCTGTCGCTTCTACTGCTCATGCTGTTGGGGAACGCCACTTCGCTTTCGCCTGCTCCACTTGCGTTTCCGCTGGAGTTGCTGCTGCCGCTTTGAGTCGTTGAGAGCGACTCGAGGAATACGATTGTAGCTGTAGCACTCTGCTCGTGATTACCAGAGCTGCTGCCAGATTGATCGCCACTGCTGCTGCTGCTCCAGCCTGATCCGCTGAAGCTGCCTTCATCAAGTGCAAGGCTGTGGATGTCGATGGGCATGCGGGCGACAATCTCGTTGTCATCGCTGCTACCGCTAGACGCCGAAGACGAAGACGCAAATGATTGAGATGGTCTGGATGACTGCGACGCCTCCTGTGTGGCGACTGGTGCTGGTGCTGGCGAAGCTTCATTGTCCAACAGTCCAATGCTGTAGAGCGCTGTGATCTCGCCCTCGTCATGTTCAGCAATCTGGAGACTCGCTGTCGCTGAACCCACCAGCACCGTAGCAATAGCCACGAGCGAGAGCGCAGCGTTACACACACGAGTCCCACGCGCAGATCCACGCATGCTTGTTCGACTGGGCTTGGTGCCTCTGCGGAAGGCCGACGCACTTGAATCAGAGCGACAGCGCACGTGGCGTCGAAGCGACTGGTTCTCTCCCATCGTCATGTTTTGTCCACTGCCATCCTTATCGGAAGAGCTTGCAGCAATTATTTTTCGGGACGTCATTCAGTGTCCCGTGATTGGTCGAAAATGAGCCGCTTCGAATTTTGAATAGTGCCTCGTGAGGGGCAAATGACGGTTTCGCTATTTTTAGATGAGGAAGAGCAAGGCGACCGTCGGCTTCCTGGCGGCGCGTTCGCGAGAATTCCAACGTGCATTTTAACAATTTAGAACCAGATAGAAGCGGCCTAAATGGCCAGCCACACCACTACTCTATTGCACGCGTCTTAACGCTCGCTCTGCTTTTGCGTCGTGTCGCTCACGTACGTGAGCGTGACGTCGAAGCGCCGTCGGTCGCGCTCGGTCTCGTTGCCGAGCAGTCCTGCGGACGCCGAGCGGCACTGGTCGTCCTTGATGTCCGCCTGCACGTGCGGGTTGCTTGTCGGGAAGAAGAGCACGCTCGCGAAGCCATCGACGCAGTGGTGGCGCTTGCCTCCGGGCAGCACGCAAAGCTTCTCGCCGTGGAAGCTGGCCTTCGTGTAGAGGCAGACCGAATCGCGCTTGCCGACGGCAAAGCGGCGCGCGATGCCGCCCGTGGCGCTCGACACCTCGAAGCTCTTTGTGTTGCGCACGTAGTCGTCCTTGAACACGTTGAGCACGAGCTTCTCATTGTCTGGGAGGCGCACGCTTCCGTATGCGCCGCCGTTGCCGAGCTTGATGTCCTCGAAGGTCGGCTCGAGCCCCGAGCACGCGCACTTGCCCTTGTACTTGGGCTCCTCGAAGAAGCAGATCTGGTCTTCGGGCTGGCTCGTGCAGCACGGCGCGTCCGTGAACTCGAGCGCTGTCGTGCTCTCCGTCGCATGCACGGGCGAAGACGCAACGATGAGCGTCGCGGCGAGCGCAGTAGCGGTGATGAAGCTCTTCATGGTGATCGAGCGATGGATGGGGAATTGCGGAATGCGGGAACGCGAGAGACTCACACAATAGGGAGATGTGGGCTGAGTGTGTATCTTTCTGCGGAAAGGTGGAGGGATTACTTGTAGGGGACACTTGGTCGAGAGCGCGGACGCCAGCTGACAACCTGATGCTTGAGTGCAGGCAGGCAGGCAGGCAGGTGTCTGCGCCCCACGTCTCTCCCTGTTTACAACTTCTGTGTCAATAGACGGATGATCGATAACGCTTGACCGCGGCGACAGGCTCGTAGGTGGTCGAAGCCGGTTGCCAGAGGCTCGTCTGCATGCATACGGACAGTCACCAGGCGCTTTGTTACAATCCTTCCGTCTGCGGTAAACGCCCTCGCCGTCGCGCCTCTGAGAGATATCCAGTGCTTGTAGAGGTCGGCCAGGTGTATACCGTACAGCACTGGCCGCTGAGCAGTAGAGGGGGTCAAGACACATGGAGTGTGTCCGTCCTCTTCATTGGGCTGACTGGATTGTATCCATCGTCTGTCTGCGCGATAAGGACGAGCCTTTACATCGTTTGGCTCCCATGAACAGCATCCTAGTGTCGACTCCTCAGGTTTCATCACCTGTCTTGTTAATTTCGTGTTGGTTGGTTCATAGTAATAGTCCTTTAATTCATCTATTGAGTGTATCATGGCGCTGCCACCGCCGCCGACTTGGTCGTGAGCTTAAAGAGCTTGTTCTCGTTGCCCTCGGCCGTGTGGCCGCCGAAGACGAACATCGCGCCGTCCAGCACGGTCGCACGGTGCCACTCGCGCGGCGGTGGCGCGTGCTCGCACTTGACCAGCTTCCACGTCGGGAGTTCGACGCCATCTATACAACCAGACAGCAGCAAGTCACAAAATGAGCTCCTGGTAGACATGAATGGCTACAAACAGCCAAAGACTGACATTAAGAGGCAACGTACCAAATTCGAGGAGGTGCAGATCGCCCTTGAGACACCCACTGTTGCCGCCATACACGAGCATTGTTGACCCAATGCTCACGCTCGAGTGCGTGTACCGTGGCACTGGGCCTCTTCCCAGCGTTACGACCTGTTCCCACACGCTCTCGATCGTGTCGGGCGTCTGGGACACGATGCTGAGCGCATGCAGTTGGCTGCGACGCGATTTCCCATCGTACCCGCCAAAGATGTACATCTTGCCCTCGTGGACGCATACCGAGTGGGTTGAGGATGGACCTGGGAGGTCGCCGCTCGGCTGGAGCTCTGTCCACGTGGGCACTTCAGTGTCAAACCGGAGCGCGAACGTATCACTCAAACGCTTTGGATGGCCGTATCCGCCATATAGAATCGCGACGCCGTCCAACACCGAGACCGAGTACCAGTACCGCATGGACGGTGGTTGGCCGGCGATCGTCAGGCGCTCCCACTTCCACTCGCCTGATTCTAATGGTTCAACAAAGCAATCTTCAGTTCGCAATCAATCAAGACAGACGTGAAATACACTAATTCGCGGGCGGACTTACTGAGGTTCATCGCGTGCAGCTCGTTGAGGAACTTGCCGTCGTTCGTGCCGCCGATCACGTACAGAATCTCGCCGATCACAAATGTCTGCAAGAGGCTGCCCGTGGGCGGCGGCGAGCCCGTCGTCAGCGGCTTCTTCCATCGCGCGGGACTGTGTTCTGTCTCTAAACTATACAGGTCGTTCAGCCGGTGGTTGCCCACGATGCCGCCAACAACGATCAGGTTGGTCCCGAACACGGCAAAGCCACAGTCATAGCGCTGTGCTGGAATCTCGCCCTCGACGTCCACTTGCGCCCACACGAGGCTCTCGTCCACGAGCTCCGGTGCTTTGCGCTTGCGCTTCTTGCCGATGGCTGGCACCGGTGTGTTGACGCCACTGTTGGTCCTAGCACCGCCATTGTCGCGTTTCAATGGCTCAGTCGTGACTTTCTTGCGCGGCGCTCGAGTGGCTTTGCGAACAGCTACGAGCCCAGCCTGCGAAGATAAACAAGTGGGTTAGCTTCAGTGTGTGACATGTGCCATCCTACAGCATCAATGGAGCAAATTCAACTCACAGCTGGGCCAACGGCGGTGGTACCGGTGACAAGCGAATGACGCGAGAGCTCCGAATCGGACGCGACGAGGTCCGGCAGGTCGATCATGTCCCCAAAGTCGCTCAGGCTGTCAAGTTGAAGTGTGATGTCCGAGTCAGAGTGAAGGTCCCTAGCTTCGAACGGCACGGGCGACGCCAAGCGCTGATGAGGATGGTGGCTCGCGTAAGCGTCCTCATGCTGCGTAAGGTACGCGTCATCGAATTGCTGCTGCTGCTGATGTTGCTGGAGCTGTATTCTCGACTGGGGAAACGAGCACAGTACGACAATACATTATCAGATAATGAGCTTCTGGACCCTGGCGATCACGAACGTGACCACCTCATCCCAGGAGCGCTTCAACCTACCTGGCCGAAGGACATATCGTTTGATGTGAACCCATGCTCAATAGCTTCAACACCACCACCACCACTCAGATTCCGTCCATCGTTACTACCGTTGTTCCCACCAAAGATGAGCTGCGTGCGACACAGCGGACAGCTCCCGAGCATCGAGATGGCCTGCTGCGTGCACTGGAAACAGAGTGCATGACCGCACGCCTGGCGGATCGGCGCCTGCGCGGACACGCGGAGGCAGATCGGACAATGGAAGCCCGACGCGCCGCCATTGGTGTTGTTGTTATTTGAAGATACCACGGACGCTGCGGTGAGCTGCTGGAAGGGCTCGTGCTGAGCCATCTGCTGCTGCTGGAATTGCTGCTGGACCTCGAGGTGCAGGTGCTGCAGTTGCTGCGTCACGGGCGTCTGGAACGGGTACAGCGCCGCCGCGTGATACCACTCGCTCGGGAATGGTGCGAGATCGTCACTCTGTACATCGATTGCGCCCAGGAACGCGCCCGAATCTGAACTACTGTTGTTGAGCGTAAGACCACTGCTGATACTGATACTGCTGGGGCCCATTATGGGTGACGACGGCGGGCTCTTGAGCCTGCTGCGCGTCGATGCCTCTCCTGCGCCATCATCCGCCGCCCACTGTCGCATATTATCAACGCAGCGCGCTCACTTCGTGGAGAAGCAGCCACTAAATGCTCACAATCGCTATCAGACGAGCGAGCGCCCTGATGCTAGCGAGCGTGATAGGGCGGGACGATGGGGATCGCGGCGCGCGGGGGAAGCCGGCGCCACCAGTGAGCAGAGCGGCGGCGGGTGAGCGGGTGGTTTGCTCGAATGCCCGCCATTCTTGGCGCCTCCCTTCCTCTCCCATCCTCTGTGCCTTCGGCGTTTCTCACGAGCTATCCTCTCTATAAGCATAGTTCGTCCGAATGTTTATCATGCAAACAAAAAGAATGCTAAAAAAGGACGTGCAAATCAACACACAACGAATGTTGCAACTCAGATGGATGTTTATGCTACACTAGTGCGGTGATGCAGCAACATCAGCAGAAATATACCGGAGCTTTCGGAGAGCCCGAGCCCGAAGCTCCGAATTCCTCTAATGCTTTTGCAAGGAAGCCAACGCGTATTTGCCCGGCGAACGCGGAATGTTAGTACTACAACTATAGTATTGTGGGCCGAAAATGTTGAGACGAATCGCAATTCAGGTTCTTGTTCTTCACAGATCTTCTATGTTAGCATGGAGTATGCAATACGAGATAGCAAATGCCACGATTGGACAAAGGTCCTTCGATTCCTTCTGTTCAACCCAAACACGCGATTTCGAGAACGTCAAACACGCCAAAACGTGTCTCAAATACGTGCGTCTCATTCGCTGATAATGTGTATTTTCCATCTATTACCCATTTTCATTCGCTCAAATAATAAAATCAGGATGCTATTGGCAGAAAAGCCAGCATATCCTTCAAGAAAAGCGGACCAACTGATTGCGTTACTCACTTTGTGTGGATGGCCCAAAATGAACCGCTTTTCTGCGCCGCAAGATAAAGTAACCAGTCCGCTCCGACCTCGCTTGACAAGCTCAGCTCCTTTCTCATTACGTACGTGGGTCATCAACATGCACAAGAGACACCGCAGACACAACGAGCCTTCAAGGAGCTCCTTGCACCAACAGCGTCGCCTCCACCATCCCATTCTTCCTCTTGCAACGCGGTACGATGTCTCCAACTCAAAACTGCTTTTCTCTTTCTCACTCTCACTTCTCCCTCCTACTGCCGCCCAACGCCAAGGCACACTCTTAAACCACGTTCAAGTCCTCCATCTCATGGATGTCCTCGTTGTGGATCGTAAGACCAGCCTCGTCCGCATTCTCGTCGTCGTCACCGTCGAGCACCGGGCGGAACGTGTCTTCGTCGGGTACGTGGTACAGTACCTTGCTGATGAGGAACTCGCCACGCTTGCGCTGTGCCGCGACACTCTCAGGGACGTCGTCGATGCACACCTCGAGCAGGTACTTGAAGAAGAACATGCTACCGGTGAAGAGCGTGAAGTACCACACGCGCATGGCCACGGACACACCGTTGAAGTAGTTGCCCGTGAAGATGACCACGCCACCGTTCGTGCAGATCGAAATGGCCGCCATGGCCTGTAGTACCTGGTACCAGTAGCCCATGTCGCGCACGTTGTACGGGCGCGGGCGGCGCGACTCAAAGATCAGACGGTAGGCATCCAGGCGGATCTCAAAGTAGTTGTTCAGGTACGAGAGCAGCGGCGCGAACGGGAACGACACGACGAACATCGTCGTGTAGCCAAACTGGAGCGCCATCTCCGTGTAGTCGTCGAACGTGCCGCGCCAGTCGTACTGCGACATAAAGAGCTCGCGCTCGGCGGCTGATTTGCGGGCCTCGAGCTCCGGGTCCGCCGCGCCAGTGAGCCTGCCGATCAGGCGATACTGGTTCACGTACACCCAGAAGCGCGGGATCGCCACCTCGGTCATGTTGCCGATGAAGAGGCGAGAGCAGTAGACGATGGCGACTGTGTACTCGAGCTCGTACATGCAGCTGATGGTGCAGCCTTCGATGCTGTCCTTGAGAAACGCGACATAGAAGAGACCGGCGTAGTTGTTCACGAACTGAAAGATCACGGTCTTGATGATCAAGCTATTCTCGTACTCGATGTCCGTGCGGTGGTTCTCCTGGTCGTTCAAGAAGATCGACACGATGCCGTAGATCTTGGTCATGATCGTGATTTGCACAACGTTGGCTGTGGCCGCAACCATCGGGCCGAGCTGGATGTGGTACACGACGAGGTCGTCAGCGGCGTCGCCCTTCGTAAGGTCGTAGCGCAGCACGAAGATCGCGAACACGAGCGCGAACACGATAAGGATCAGGAACGAGATCACGATCCAACTGTACGCCACGCGTTTGAATTTCTCGCGCGGGCTGAAGTAGCGCGTCGGGCGGCCATTGATCGGTGACGGGATCTTTTCGCCCTGGAACTGCGGACGCAACTGCACGATCTGCGTGAAGTTGGACGTGCCCCAGCGAAGCGTCTCGCGCGCATTCAGGCGCTTCCAGTCCTCGAGGTAGATCGTCATCCAAATCGTCATGAAAGCCCCGAAAGCCGGCGAGAGGTACGAGAAGATCGCCTTATGCTGTGTGCGCGGCACGAGGTAGTCAAGAAACCCGGGAATAAGTCCGACGAGCGCCGGGTAGAGCAACCATTTGGTGTAGTGGCCCAGATACAGGAAGTAGAGCGAGATCTTGACACCAAAGTAGTTGCAGATGCGGTCGAACGGTTGGCTCATGGGCGACGTGTTCCACTGGATCCACTGCGCCTTCAAGTCCAGCTTCTGGTCGTCCTCGTGGAGCGGGAAGCACTCGACGATGATGCCGTCGTAGATAAGGCGCTCGATGTCGCAGCCGGCGCCGTTGCCGTGGTTCGTGATGATGTGCTCGATGAGCGAGAGGCGCTCCGTGCTGCCGAAGAGCGAGCCGTTCTTGCCCTTCTTCATAAAGTACTTTTGCGCCTCGCTGTGCTGCATGTACGCCGCGAAGATGTACTCGAACGGGCTGTACGAGTACTGACGCTTGACGTCACGGATCGGGAACGGTGCAATGTTGTGCGCCGGGAGACCTTCCGCGGACGCCTTGCGCAACGCCTCCGGATCCAGCTGCAGGTGCATGCGGATATCCTCAGCCTCATCCTTGAGTAGCTCCTCGGGCGCGCGGATCTTGCAGAAGACGAGTCCGCCGCCCACGGAGTAGAAGAGCTTCGTCTCGAGTCCAGCCGTGCGTAGGCGCTTGATGATCGCATCGCGCTGGTCGCCGGCCTCGATCGTCTCCTTGGGCGGGTTCGGGAACACCATCACGTAATCCCAGCGCGTGTCGTCACGCGAGACCGAGCCGTAGCCCTTGGTGATAGGCGACGCAGCGAGTGGCCGGTCAGCGTCGCGCGACATGCGGCTCGCCGACGTCCATGGAGAAAACGCCGCCATGGCTACTGCCTTTGATGCGAGAGGAAGCGCGCACCCGGTCACTCACTTACTCGATCGATTGATCGATCGCTTGCGCTTGGTGGCGCTCGTGAGAAAGTATGAGAAGCTCGAAACATGATGTTTGAGGGGCGGCGGCCGGTGGCAGCCAGCATGAACCCACCCAACCTGGTTTTTTAATGGAGGTAATGTGACACGAATGTCGTTTGAAGGGATGTGAGGTTGCGTGAAGGTGAGATGAATCAGGATCGACGTGAGGGAGTAGCGGGTTGTCGCGCGAAGGTCGTTTGAATGAGTCTCGGCCTGTCTATGAGGCGGCACATTCCAGTCATATTCCGCACGAGCGAGAGTGGCACGGCACACTGACCAACGGGTCGATGTGGCCACTTGACAGGATCTCTCTGGTCTTCTGTCAAGCGCACCACGAGTTGCCGATCATGCGCATTTTCACTTGACCTTGCTCACTCCCGCCAGCACCCAGCTCTGTGCTCAGAATGCAATCAATGTGCAGCAATGGATGCAGCGGTGCACGGACAAACAATTACTAACAACGGCGTCACTCAAGCCCCCTCCACTTCAACCACACTCCGCTAATAATAGCCGCCTCCAAGTCAAATGCACGCGCGCCACGCCACAAGCTGACAGGTGCCCAACGACGCATTCATTCAGTTTCACAGTTGGCACATTTCGCTCAAGGGGCGCTGCTTTTAAAAACGACGGCGGCACCGGTTCTGTTATTTTAACACGGAGTGGCTGACGCATGTCGCGACTCGTCACCTGCAAGGCGCGTCATGGCTCAGATGACCGCAGCAGCCACGGAGTCCTATCCGCCGTTGAGAAACACCTCGTCACTTGCTGCTTTGGCAGTGGATGACCCGGGGCGGCGCCTTCAGTCCGAAATTAAACATTCTTAGAAACGAACGAACGAACGTTATTAGATTGGACCGTTATGGGTACACTCGGTTTCCTCCCGTGTCTCGCTCGGTTCATGTGGATGACAAAGTGGTGGCTTTTTGTGCTGGGGAAATGCCGGAGAAACATGAAAAGCACTTTCTAAAGCATTAATTTCCTGATGATAAATAAACTAGGCTAAACAACCCAAACGTCTCCTGCCATCTGACCTTTACAGGACAGTGCTCAGTCGTGCGTGCTCCAACGTGGCCCAAGTATGTTCACAATTGACGCCACGCATGCACTGAGGGGAAAGCGTCCAGTGACGCCGTTTGCGAGAGTACGAAGTAAACTAAACTTCCGCACCCCGCCAAGGCAACCAGACGCATCGCTCAAGCAAATTCATAAATCAGCTAGGGGTGACGCTTCAGTTTACGCACAACGAGAAGTAGAGTTCTTTAGGAAATGGATTAAGCACAGCATCAGCATGCATCCCTCGCAAATGAATACAGCTCAGAAATACCATTTATCACATCTGCATCAACTTCTACAGTGTAAAAAGCAGCAAAGTCCTGACACAGAGTGATGGTCACTCCGAGGGACGCCTGCTGCATCAGCTAGATTCGGCCCGTGGCCATTGGATGGCCGAAGCGCTCGTTGATGAGGTGTCTGTGTGTAGTTTTGGCTCGGATTTTCTAGACTGAACCCAGAAACCACCGCCACAAACAAACAGCGCGCGGCTGGTTGGAGAATCAGCAGCTGTTGGCAAGGGCGACCACTCAAAGGTTGAGACTGAGATGTAGGGGATGGAGGCTGAACAGCCTGAATGGGTGCACGGCGCGCGACACGGCTGGCTGGCTGGCTCGCTGGTTGGCTGGCGGGCTGGAGGCTTCAGTTATCAATTCTCGGCGGCGAACGCACCATCACTCCAACGCACAAACACAAACCAACTAGCCACATAATGCACGTGCTCAAGAAGCTGTACATGTCCGCGGACGAGCTGACGTTCGAGCCGGTGCCGCCGTCCTCCTCAACCGCGTCGTCGTCGGCGTCGTCGTCGTCGTCTTCATCCACACGCTCGACGCTCCTGACGTCCTGCGGCGATGTCCTCGAAGACTGGGTCTACTGGCAGCGCGACGCGATGAACGCCAAGTGCTGGACCAAGGTCTTCGCCGTGCTTGAGAACGAGTTCCTGTGGCTTTTCAAGGGCGAGAAGCGCGCCAAGTCGCTGTTTATGCAGATCGCGGTCGCGGGCGTCGAGGTCTCGGGTGACCGGCAACTGCGTATCGTCGACCCGAACGGCGAGGACCTCGAGATCTGGTTGCGCGACGAGGAGTCTTTCGAGACTTGGAAAGTCCGGCTGCAGGACGCATCGATCATCACGACCGAGTACTTTCGCGTCGTGGCCGTCGAGGTCGAGAAGCTCCCGAAAAGGAGCGCCTACCGCGGCAGCCTGGTCTCCTACCGCCGTGTCACCAAGCGCGACAAGTGCAAGGCACTGCTCGCCCGCATCGCCACGAACTGGGGCATCAAGCGCCGCCCGATGCTAGCGCGCCGCCAGAGTGTCGTCTAAAGAGGGCAACCAAGCGGCCAACCAAACCATACCGTATTTATGTGGCAGTGGCTGATTATGCTTTCCTCCACGCCGCCGCGTGCACGTCTCTGGCTTGTACCGCCCGTGCGCGCCGCCGTCCACCCATCGTCCAGTCTGCCGTGTCCACGACGAGTCAAGTCCCACGCAGCGTGTCGCCCGCGTCGAGTCTATTATCTATTCCATTTCGTCTAAGCGCAATACCCACCACCCTCCTATTATTTATCTCTAAGAAAGCATTGATGAAGAAAGCCGTCACAAAACGTGTTGTTCGTAATTGTGTCTGTGAAGTAGCGTAACAGAACACCGTGAGAACTCCTGTAGATAGACAAGAATAGCAGTGAACAGGTCGATTCCAATAATAAAGCAGCCACCATCATAGTATTACTGTATTTCCAAACAGGAAGCCACTCTGCTTCGTACGCGGCTGCCTCCTCGCAGCGAGTGAAAGTGTCGCTTTCAATATTGCACGAGACAAGTAGAGCAACTTCAAAAGATTCAAGCTGAAAGCAACGGTCACAATGGAGCCGCAAGATACCGCCCGTCCATGCGTCCTGACGGCGCGTTGACCAAATACTACTATGGCGACGCCCGCATTCCACAGCGAGCCAATGGAGAAATGAGAGAGCTGTTGGTTCTCGGAAGCGGCAAATCGTTGCATGACTTGAGCCGCGAAGGTGGCGTGTGTGTGTGTGTGTGTGTGTGTACAAATGCGATCTGGTTTCTCTTGCAGGTGCAGGCGGCTCGAATTGACTCAGCGCTCTCGACAACAGCCCAGACGCGTGAAGCCAGAAAAATCCGCGGAATTTTGTGGATCCATTCCAGCAGGTTCATTTCCATAGACTACAAGTACGAAAGCGTGATTTGGTTCTACATCGAATGTAAAGGGTATTCATTTCTACAGGATTTCTTCAGAAATGGAACCGTGCGAAAAATACATTTACGACCGTGCGATCGCGCGGCGGCGGTCTTACTTAAGCGCAGTCAAAAGTGTGTGCAAAACGGGCGGGACCAAGCGGTGCGAGAAGAAGGGGCACCCGTTGATGGCAAATGCCAAGGGCCAGTGCCCGCCGCAACCAGCAAAGCCCTCCTCCGAGAGCTTGCGTGTCTCGCTCTCTCTCACTCGCTCGCTCACTCTCTATCTCACGCTCTGGACGCCGGATCGGCCCAGTGCAGCGAGCTTCGTCGAATCGACGGCAACACACACGCGCGCGGCAGTCTGCAACCCGCGGCCTTGAAAGCAAGAAAGCGACGCACGCACACAATACGCGAGCCAGCGCGAGTACATATCGCCTCTTCCGGCCCAAGTCTGGATCCAATAAATCCCAAGAAAAAATGACGCACAAGAACGCGGCCTGGGGCAGCAGCTCCATCATCTCTGAGGCGCCGACCGAAGATTCATCGTCGCGCGGCTCGTTCCGCGGCTCGGGGTTCTCCACCGCGTCCACGCTGGAAGGCTGGATGTACTGGAAGCGCGACCGTGACTGCTGGCTCAAGGTCTACGTCGTGCTGCGCAACGAGCTGCTCTTCCTAACCAAGAGCGAGCGCGCGCCGCGGCCGCTCATCCAGATTGCGGTCACGTGGGTCTCCATGTCGGACATCGGCGGCCTCTGCGCGGAAGGCCCCAGCGGCGAGAAGATGGAGCTCTACCTCTACGAACAAGAGCATGCGTGGCTCTGGTACAACGCGCTCATCGAGGCCGCGACGCTCACCAAGAACCTCGAGCAGACGCTCGCGCAGGACGAGATGATGCCCAAGGACATCCGGCGATCGGCCTCACTCATGTACACGGGCACGCTCGTGCAGTACCACGAGGAGTGCGGCGACAGCAACGGAAATGGCGGCACCAGCAAGGGACGGAAAGTGTTGAAGGGCGTGCTCTCGGCCACGCGGCTGCGCCAGTCGTGGAAGAAGCGCGTGGAGCGCCTCATGGACCGCCTCGACGGCTCTGGCAAGTGAACGAAGCTCGGTCAGTCAACCAGCACCACCCCAACTATTTATCTCACAAGCCAGCCGCTCCCAAGCAAGCATCTACTCTCACGGGAGTCTAGTTCACTCACCTCGTCCTGTAGAGAGGTAACAGCTATTCTGTGTATCTGCCAGTTATTTATCAGAATACAAGCACACACCTTTTCAAAAGCCATTGAGTTCTTCATCATTCTTACCAGCATAATTGCTGTACTAGAGGGGTCTTGAGCTCAACGTTGACATGACTGAACGCGCATATCTTCTCCCTGCTGCTACTGTTTCATACACACTCACAACTAGGCGCTGACGGCAGCGCGGTGCGCGTAGAACTGCGCGACCCACTTGCGTATGTGCGCCAGCTCGGTCTCGCGCGCCGCGACCACGGACGGCGGGTCTAGCTCGTGCGCGAAGAACAGGTCCAGGTGGTGCGCACCGCCCTCGATCGACACGGCCACGACCGAGTCCGAGATGTTGTCCAGCACGCCCGTGCCGGACCACGGGTCGTAGTTGCCGTTGCTCAGCACGATGTTGCTGGCCGCGTACAGTGCCTTGCGGCCGCCGTATTGGGTCATGGCCCACTGCGGGCGCAGCGTCACGTTCCACTGCTGCACGCAGCTCTCATTGTCCGCCGTCTGGTTCCACGGCACGGACCAGAACATGTCGTCCACTCCACTGATGCTCGTGGGCATGTAGAGCTCTGAGCAGAAGAGGTACTGCCAGAAGTTGCCGTCGTTCGCCGACTCCTCGGATGGCGGATTCAGCTTATAGCACTGCTGGTCGAACGTACTGTTGTAGTACACGCCGATGCTCTCGCGGAACGCGCGCAGCAGACCCAAGTCGTCGGTCGCAGCAAATTCTTCTTTGAGGTGCGAGCACATCACGCGCACCGGGTACGCCGGCAGCACGCTCTGACCGTTCATGATGTACGGTGACGGGTACGGGTAGTTGCCCATGGCCATGTAATCAATGGCCGATTTAGACCACTCGATGAGGCCCGCCACGTCCTCGTTCGTGTCGATCTTCTCACTCTCACAGAGTGCGAATGACGTCTGCAGGTCCTTGCGGCCTTGCTTGGTTGCGCCCAGCGTCTTTATCGCGCTCCACACACGGCGTATGTTTGGCACGCAGTTCTCCGATGAGCCGGCGCCTGGGGACGCGTCGAATGTCGTCACGCGCGCAAAGGACTCCATGTCAACAGGTTTCTCGTCCCCAAGGAACGCGAGGATCGGCGCGGAGCCAGCGATGACACCATCAATGATGTTTGGGTACTTCATGCGGAACCACGAGCCGAGCATGCCGCCGTACGAGCCGCCAAAGCCGATAACCGGCACGTCCAGCTGCAGTGTAGCCTTGAGGTGCGTGAGCAGCACAGCGTAGTCCGCAAGTGTCTGCTCCGTGGACAGGTACTGCATGTGCTGGGTCACGTTCTTGCCGAAGGGCACCGACTTGCCAAAGTACCGGTGCTCCGCGAAGATGAGCGTCGCACCAAAGTCCGCGGCGTTCTCCCACATGAGCCCCGTGTTGTTCAAGTAGAGCTCGACATCAGCCTCGTTGCCGACGTAAAAGAAGATCGCACCGTCCTTGCGGCCGTGCTTGTCGCATACAAAGTAGCGCTGCTCATAGGTCGGCGCACCTACGCCAAAGTGGTCGAGCGTCTGCGTGAAGTACTTCTCCTTGCACTCCTTGAGCAAGTCTCGCGTGCCGTCGGCGTTCACGGCGTAAGACGAGGTCGTAACGCCCACAACCTGGTCACTGACTGGGGAACCACGAGTCAGTTGAGTGTCGCTGTCACTCTGGAAGTCAACGAAGAGCAGGATGGGTGCGACGATAGCGCCCACGAGCGCGAAGAGCAGCGGCAGTTGCTTGATGCGCGACGAGCGGCGCTGGGCGGTGACTGACTTGCAGTCGGCACCGGCGCCGCCTAGCAGCGGTAGCATGGGCGCACGCTCTCCTCTTGCCATGACGTAGTGACTGGTGATGAAATGAACGGACGTGTGGTGGAGGCAGACGCGGGCAGATTGGCGAATGAGGAGGCGGCGGAGCCTGGTGGCTGATCACTTCCTTCGCTTGAAGGTTGATGCGCGTTGCCGCTGATGAGTGGACGGATTCGTACTTTATCGAATTACACTTGTCAAGATCTGAGCAGACCATCACTCCGTAGAAGTGTTCACAAATGCAAAGGGTCTACTGATCAGAATAATACAGTACGCCGTTGTTTTGATTCCACCTCGCTGCCATCAAAAACCTCACCATACCTCTATATTTTTATAATCGAGTATTGATTTCCACAAGATCCAAGCGAGCGAGGGGGGAGCCGAAGCGAAGCGGGACGATGGCAATTTGCGCCTGAGTATCCAATCTAAAACGTGGCAACAGACGAGAGGCCGAGGAGGTAGGTACGTTCGCGCGTAGCCTTTTTTCTCTGCGTGTTGTGTGGCGATGTGTGAAGGGCGACACGTACACCTTCATGTGTCTGTGCGTGTGCTGACGCTATTGGCTACTATGTGATATCTCTCTCTCTTTGCATTGTAGGTGCGCAAACCGCAGCGTCGTTTCTTCGTCAGAAAGCAACATGAACAATCCTCCGTATCAGCCGTACGGCGGGCCGCCGGGGCAGCCGCTGAACGCACGCCCAGTACCGCAAGCGCCGCTCTCCAACTCCTTTCGGCCGTTTAACCCAGGCCAGCAGCAGCAGCCCATGGGCGCGCCGTACCAGCCTCAGCAGCACCAGGGACCTCCGTCGTCGGGACCGCCGGGTGCGTTCGGTGGCGCGCCACAGGGTATGAGCATCCGCCCGCCGCAGATGATGTCCGGAGGACCACCGCGTGGCTTCGGTGGACTCCCTTCGGGTCCGCCAGCGATGGGCGGATTCCCAGGAGGACCGCAGAGTCAGCCAGGCGGCGCGCCGCCGCCGCAATTCAACGCTCCACCTCAGCAGTTTAACGCCCCGCCTCAGCAGTTCAACGCGCCATCACAGGGTAGCAGTGCACCAGCTCCAGGGTTCCCGGGACGCGCGGGTCCGCCGATGTCGCAGCCGACGGGCTTCCAACCAGCTGGCCCTGCCGGGCTGAACCGCGGACCATCGACGATGATGAGCGGTCCGCCATCAGCTGGTGCACCCGTGATGACACGCGGCCCTCCTGGTCCCGGCATGGGGCTTGGTGGTCCGCCGCAAGCCATGGGGCTCCGTGGCCCACCGACGGGTCTACCGACTGGTCCACCGACTGGTCCGCCAACTGGTCCATCGACTGGTCCGCTTGCAGGTCCTTCGAATGCGAACAACCTCAACGCGCAGTTCTCGCAGATGGGGCTGGGAGCGCCTCCAGCTGGCGGCGCACCGCCAATGGGCGGACCACCTGCTGCCGGTGCTCCACCGATGATGGGCGCTCCAGGCATGAGCGGACCAGTCCGCAACGGACCTCCTGGCCCTGGAAACTACAACCAGCAGCCTCCTCATCAGCAGCCACCACCAGGTCCGAGCTATGCGCCACCAAGCGGTAACTTCCAGCAACCAGCGGACATGATGGGTAAGCACACTCTCATATTTGTACTGGATGAGTCTGCATGCGTTGTACTGATCTTCTGATTGTGTGTTTCAGACGGCGGATACAACCAGCAGGGTCAGCCAATGCAGCAATCACCGATCTCGGACGAGCTGATGGCGTCGCAGTGCGATCCGCGCTTCATGCGCGTGTCCGTGAACGCGATCCCGCACTCGCAGGACCACGCGCAGAAGTCGGGCTTGACGATCGGCGTGATCATCCGCCCACTGGCACCTCCCGAGGAGAACGAAGAAATTGACGTCGTGAACTTTGGCCCCAGCGGCGTTGTGCGCTGCCGCCACTGCCGGACGTACATGAACCCGTTTGTGCAGTGGGTCGACAACGGCCGCCGCTTCCGCTGCAACCTGTGCGGTGTCTCGAATGACGTCGCGAGCTCGTACTTTTGCCACCTGAATGCCAACCAGCAGCGCCAGGATCGCGCCGAGGTACGCAAAATTTGATAGCATTGCACTGTAGAGTGTGTAGTTAGCTGCTCACTATCGCTCTTCGTTTGTATCTGACCGGATATTTGTTGATGGTGTGCTTGTAGCGACCGGAACTGAACTCAGGCAGTGTGGAGATCGTGGCGCCGTCAGAGTACATGATGCGTCCGCCGCAGCCGCCGTGCTACATGTTCGTGATCGACGTGTCGGCGACCGCTGTTTCCTCTGGCGCCGTGCAGATCGCGGTGCAGACAATCCGAGAGCAACTGGACAACCTCCCGGGCGCGCCGCGCACGCGCGTAGGCTTTGTCACCTACGACAGCTCGATCCACTTCTACAACCTCAAGGTGAGATGTTACTATCTTTTTGTGGATGCCATGCTATGAGCCATCAATGTCGGTTTCTTACATGTTACTATGTCATTTTCTCCCTGTAGTCCACGCTGAAGGCTCCACAGATGATGGTGATCGCGGACCTCGACGAGCTCTTTATCCCAATCCCAGACGAGCTGCTCGTGAACCTGAGTGACTCGCGCGAAATCATCGAGACGCTGCTGGATTCGCTGCCGGGGATCCACCAGAACGCCCGATCGGCCGAGACGGCGATGGGTCCTGCGATCCGCGTCGCGTTTAAACTGATGGTGCGTGAATCCTTGAAGAGCCGGTTGGTACATGGCTTATTACAGTTTACTAATATCGGAATGACATGCTTGCTGTGTGTTTGTAGTCGTCCATCGGTGGCAAGATGCTTGTGTTTCAGTCGACGCTGCCATCGAGCGGCCAGGGAGCTCTTCGCAACCGCGAGAACCCGCGCATGCTCGGAACGGACAAGGAGCAGACGCTGCTGAACCCAATCGACACGTACGACGAGCTCTTCAAAATGTGTCCACATCAGATGGACGGTTTATCAAATAGAGACACTGCTGACAGTCTTGCTCGCTCTCTTACTTGTGTAGGTTCTACCGCTCGAACGCGATCGATTTCTGCCGACAGCAGGTGAGTGTCGACACGTTCCTGTTCTCCTCCCAGTACCAAGATGTGGCGACGATCGGCTCGCTGTCCAAGTTCTCAGCAGGCCAGGTGTACTACTACCCGGGCTTCACGGTTGAGAAGGACGGCGAGAAGTTCAAGAAGGAGCTCGCCCACTGCCTCGTGCGCGAGACTGGCTGGGAGGCCGTCATGCGCGTGCGCTGCACCAAGGGCATGCGCCTCACCAACTTCTACGGCAACATGTTCCTGCGCGGCCCGGATCTGCTGGCGCTGCCGACGTGCCACGCCGACTCGACTTTCGCGATCGAGATCACGCACAGCGACGCGCTGCTGAGCTCGACGACGATCTCTGTCCAGGCAGGTCTGCTGTACACGACCTCGTGCGGTGAGCGTCGCATCCGCGTGCACACGGTGTGCATCCCTGTTACGAAGCGTACGTCTTGTGTATTGTCTGTGTTAGCTTTTGTGAATCACCTAGTTCCAAAGCTCACCAAACTCTCGCCTCGCTTGCTTGAACAGTGTTTGCGGAGGTCTTCCGCTCGGTGGACGTGGACTCGCTCTGTAATATTATGGCCAAGAACGCACTAGAGATCGCGCTGAAGACGGGCTTAGACAGCGCGCGCACGCGCATGCAGAACCAATGCGCTGACATCGTGCGCGCATACCGCAACTCGGGTGCTTTTGGTGCCAACAAGCAGGGCGGCGGCTACCAGCTCCAGCTGCCAGAGTCGCTTCAGTTGCTCCCGCTTTACGTGGTACGTGCTATGTGCGGACAGACTGCTGTTGCATAGCGAAACATGGGCTCAGTCGTATTTGTGTTTGTAGATGTCACTGCTGAAAAACTCTGCACTTCGCGGCGGAACCGACTTGAACCCGGACGAGCGCGTCTTCGCCCAGTACCAGCTCAACAACATGCCCGTGCCGGACTCGCGCGTGTTCATCTACCCGCGCATGTTTGCGCTGCACAACATGCCACCCGAGGCCGGCTTGCCGCTCCCAGAAGACCAGGCGCCAGCACAGCAGCAGGAGAAGCCCCTCGCCGGCTCGAACCGCGTCGTCCTGCCGCCAGTGATCAACCTTTCGATCGAGCGTCTGCAGTGCGACGGCGTCTTCCTGCTCGAAGACTCGGTGACGCTGTACATGTGGGTGGGTCGCTCGGCACCTCCAGCGTTCCTGACGAGCCTCTTCGGCTTCCCGACAATGGATGGCGTGGACTGCAAGCAGGTACGCTTTTGAGCTCTTCAATGTCGCTGTTCGTGAGAGAAGGTGATGATGACTAACGTGAGCTCTTTCCTCTATGCTCTTGTGCTTTTAGGTGAAGCTGCTGGCGCCGCATGATGATATTAGCCGCCGCGTTGACAACGTCCTAGCAGCAATCCGCCAAGATCGCCGGCCGTTCATGAACCTCGTGGTGATGCGCGAGGGCGACCCGAGCGAGGGTCGCTTCTTCTGGAAGCTCGTGGAGGACCGCGCGAGCTTCAACGGCGGCTCGTACTCGTACGCCGAGTACCTCGGACAGATCAGCCGACTGAGCCTCTCCGGCTCGTCTGGTGGCAGATAGACAGCAGACGATGAGCTCAGTTGTCGGCCGCCGCTGTTCGACTGGAGAGTGTGTCACTGGACCACTGGATTGTCGAGAACGGTCCCCTGGTATCATTAGACTGCGACGGCGTCGACTTGGGTGTGTGTGTTTTTTTTTCCCTTGAAATTCTTTTTTTCCCTGGTAGAAGAAAGCAGCAGCAGAAGAGCGCAAGTGATAACATGAAAGAGGTTGTGTAGAGATCACTCGCGTTGATTCTGACTCAAGAAGGCTCTCTCTCTCTCTCTCTCTTTCTCTGGCCTCTCCTTTGATTGATCTTCATCACCTTTCTGTCTGAACACAGTACACGTCACCAAGAACGTCTTGACTGCTTGTGCATGCTGTTAAATAGGCACTTGATTCGACCCACTGCATTTTGCCTGCCGCCCACCGGATGAACGTATTGTACCACCATCTGGCGTTCGACCACATGTATTGGGATGGATTGCACGCTCTCTAGCAACTTCGCCAAGCTCATTTGACTCACTCGGGCTATGCGCACAGCGACTGGCCTCACCTGTTAGAACGTCACAGGCAGCTGTCTGGTCTCAAGTTCAGAAATCCTTTGCCTCCTGGTCCACCCTTTGAGGAGCTCCTTGGCTGGTTTGGATGTGCATCCCTTCCCACACATACCCCACCCCACCCCAGATGCTCTCTTGAGAAGCTGCTGGCTACTCATATGTGTTGCGATGTAATGGCCGCTCCGGATCTCTTTCAGTGCTGGAATCTGAAGGTGGGTGGGTGGTGCACGCAGCGAGCCTGAAGAAGAATCACAGTCACTCCTTGAAACTCTTCTTTGGAGCAAGGCTGAGCGTGTGCTTGACTACAATTTTGTGCAGGAGACATGGCGCTATTCATGAGTTACTCAGCGATCGCCAGCATCATCACGCGCGCGAGGCAGTACAGGCAGCGATGCCACGGTAGCTCGACTAGGAAAGCAGCGGCCAACGAGAACGACGACGATCTGCGCTCGACTGCCTGTTGCGAGACGCCAACCAATGACATCACATTCGGCAGGACCAGCAGCGACACGAGCACTTTGTGCTCTCCAACATTCTCGGACCAGGTGACACTGTCTCCGAGCTCGTCAACGGTGTCGCACAACCTCCGACTGCAGGGATGGATGTACTGGGCTCGCTATGAGCCAGTGGCGACAGACCGCCAGTCCCGATACCAGAACACTCCCGACGAGTACGAGTGCGACTCGTCCAAGAAGCACCAGACCGTCATGAAGGTGTACGCCGTACTGCGCAACGAGTTCCTGCTCCTATACCGAAACGACCACAAATCCTCGAGACACAACAAGACACCTCTGATTCAAATCGCAGTGGATCGATCCGGCCGCTCGATCAGCGGCGCTCTCCACGTGTTCGACCCGCACGGCGAAGAGATGGAGCTCCATCTGTACGACCGTCACGATGAAGACACCGCGAAACAGTGGGAAATCGCGCTCGAACAAGCCGCCGAGCTCACGCACGCGTACTTCGCGAAGTTTGACGTCAAGGTCGAGGAACTGTCGCGAGGTAGCATGTACCGAGGCACGCTGCACGACTTTCGACGCTTTTCCCAGCGACGCCCGAGTTTCCGTCTGAGCGCCCGCGACAAGCTGAAATCGATCGACTCGCTTCGACTGTCTCGAGTTTTTGGTGCTCGTCCGGGTGTTGCGTGCCTCTAACCAGGAACCTTTGGCAGCATTTGACAGCGTGCAACGAAGGAGCTGAGCTCCAAGAGGATGAATCCTGTCGTGTAGTTTTAGCACCCGTCTTCGACTATTTATGAGGCCCACCACCTCTCAGTTTTGTGTGTAGAGAGTATCAGTAGAGAAATCTTCAATGGCCACCTGCGTGCTTCAAAGGAAGAGCATGCAGAGCGACCCATGAGTGATTGAATGAACTGCTCACCACCACCATTCACTTCCATGGGATTCATGTGGTACCTTTACGAGACCGGGCATCCACCCTTCCTGCCTCTTTGCTGCACAGAGAAGACCGCGTGAAAGAGCCCTCTTTGCTTGACTCTTGGCGGGATTTCAGCGATAGCATTGGCCGTCTGGTCTGGCATGTTGAGCGACTCGTTCTGAACGACTGAGTTGTTGCTGACAACATCAGCCTGTATCCGATACTTTGCTTCTGTTTCGCCGAGAACGCTATGAGAGTGATCGTGGTGAGAGCTGTCAGACCGCTCCTTGAACTGGCCAGCAACACTGTGGTTGTTTCGGTGCGCGTCATCGTGATGCACTCTTGAACTGCGATCTGAGTGCATGCTTGTTGCCTCTTTCACTGGTATCAGATGCGTCATCTCACCAATCGAGGACGTGTCGCCTGCCGAAACATCTTCGTAGACAGCTCGCTTCACGAGCACGTCAATGCTCTTCTTCAATGCTGTCGCATGTTCGCCAGTACCAAATTCGTGCTCAGCCACGTCGTTCAATCTCCCCAACCTGGACTCGATTTCTGCGGCTGCACTAGTCTTCTTTCGGTCTGGAGCGAATCTCGCTACGCTCTGCTTTAGGATCTGCTGCTCCAGTTTGGTCTGCAGCAACTTGTTCGTCCGCGCAAGACTTTCTAGCGTATCACGCAATCGCTCCTTCTCAGCAGTTTCAGCAGCCAACTTGTACTGCATATGATGGACCTCGAGGGTCTTGTGCTCAAGTTCTTGTGTGTTCTCCGCTAAGAGCTTTCCTTGCACAGCCAGCTGATCTTGACATTTCTCCAGCAAAGTGGTCGCGTCTTCTTCCTCGCTCAGCAACTTCCCGTTGCGCCGCCGCATGGACTTATTCTTGCGCATGATTTTGTTTTTTCCGTAGGCATCGACATCGAAGAACGCCACCGAGTTGTCAGGATCGTCAATTTCGTCTCGGAACGAGTTCGATTGCATTCCGTTGTTGATGTCGACAGCTTGTGCTGCAACGCTGTTCAGGTTGCTGCTTGGCACGATCCCGTAGATGGAAAATTCCAGCGGGAAGCTCGTGACGTAAGCGATCAGCTCTGGCGTGATGGTGCGCTCAATGAGAACACTAAAGTCGATCTGAGGGTCGACGGTCGGTGACGCTACTGGTGGGGACGTGTGTTCCTCTTCAGCACCGCCAATCCACTTGACGACAACGTGAACGTTTTTGCAGAGTTTCCCTGGGATTCCGCGAAGCCGATCAACGAGTACGTTCATGCGAAGGTTGGAGTCCAGAAAATCTGCTAGCGTCGGTAGTTGTAGGAGCGATATATCTTCTGGGCAACTTTCAACAAGACGGTGCTGGAGGGCTTGCCATTCGTGCGATAGAATGGTCGGAGTGATCTCACACTTCATGGAGCCGTTCGACAAACCCTGGTGATCAAAAATCGGCACCGTCTCCGAGAGCTTGCAGCCGAACTCGATGCTGTTCAAGAAAACGTAGCTTTTCCCAATAAGCTGGGGCTGAGGCGGCTCATAGAAGGGGTCGCAATCCGATTCCTGTGCTTCTTTCCACGCTTGCACGCTGCTCAGCATTCGGTTGTTCTCGATGAACACTTGATACATCTCACGCATGATGTAGATGTTCGAGTGGAACTGATTTGAATCCCACATGACACTTCGGAACGTGCCAGCTTCTTGAAACTTCACCTGCACTTTGAGATCTGCTGAGATCGAGTGTGCAATTAACGCTTCGTCGTCCTCGAGACTCAGGTCTTGCTTTGACAGCACAGCTGGAGACGGCCAGCATGTGATCAGCTTCAGCGCGAAGAGCGCTTGCCTTTGTAGCTCTTCTCCGATCGAGTTCGCTTCGTTGATCAATGGAATCAAGTGTAGTAGCTGGTCATCGAACCGAATGCGCTCAAGACGTTCTCGGTCCTTTTGCTGACTCAGCTGCTTGGCTTCACGCATTTGCTTTTGAAGAGAGCTTTCCAGTTCTCGTTGCTTTTCCATCAGCTCGTGCTGCTTTCGCTCGAACAAGATCTCAGCCTTGACCAGCTCTTCAGCCAGCTTCGATTCTTGGTGCGCCAGCTGCTCAGCGAGACGTCGCTTGTCGAGGTCGCCTTCACTTTGCATCTGTGACTTGATCTCGTCTTCCTTTTCGCGCATCTTTTCGTTCATATCGCGCACTTGTTGCTCCCATTCCTCTCGCTGCTTTTGCAGCTTATCTTCTGCAAGCTTCTGCTCCTGCAGCATGCTGTTTAAGCATTGTTCGTTAACTTTGATACAATTTGTCAGCTTAGTATGAAAGCACACATGAACTTACATTTCCTCCATCTTTTTCACGCGAGCATCCATCTCCTGCTTTTCGTTTTCCGCGATGAGTTCCAGCTCGAGGTTGGCTTGGATCTGATAGCTGTTCAGCTCTTTCATCGCAAGCTGCCAGTCGTACTGCGACTCGGTTGCAAGATCTTCCGGACTAACAGTCTGGGAGCGCATCGAAGGGATGACTACCTGAAACAAATTCGATCAATCAGAAGTTGTAATTCACACAGTTGAAAGTATCACAAGAAGTACTTACCCGAAAGATGTTCGAATTCCCCAGTATCAGCCGGTCGCAGTGGTGGAGCTCCACCTCTTCTCCCTCGTTGATCAGGGCGGCGTTGACATATACTTTCGCTCCTTCGTTTGCTCGGATCGTCAGGGAAATAGTCGGCTCTTCACCATCTTCATGTTCGGAGGCGGCTTCGTCCAGCGAAGATTCTACGTTTTGCTGCTTCCGAACAATAACACAGTGCTCTTTGGTGATGCCAAGACCACCAATCACTATACTCTGCTCTTCTTCAGCGTCGATTCTGCCGATCTTGTTTGCCCCGGTGTTGAGGAAGTACAGCAGCTTCTCCGTCATGAGTTGGTCTTCGTTGAGATTCAGAAGATGAGGTTCCTTCAAAGCTCAAATGAAGCAAAGCAGTTGTGAGAGACAACACATCAAGGATGCACCCATTGTTGGCTATCTTCACACACCGTCATCGACTTGGACTTCAAGTCATTTGTGTTGCTAACGAGTCCGAGCATCTTCAGCTGCTCTTCACGTTTCCGAGCGAGCTCTTCTGTTTCTTTCAGGCGCTCAATCCAGGTTTTCTGAATAATGAAAACAATTGTTATGTAAATGAACATGAATCAAGAACAAGCGAGGATAAAGTACAATGAAGTGAACCTCGCTTTCTCGAAGTAGCCGTTGATGCTCCTCAAGCTGCTCTCGTATCGAAGCGACTTCTAGTTCTCGAGCAGGATCAGTATACGCGGTACGAAAGCCATCCTCTCCAACACTGCTGTCTCCGAAGCCTCGTGATTGAGGCCGTCCGTCGGCATTCTCCATCATAGCTTTTCTTAAAGACTCGAGCTCTTCTTTCAACTGCGCACACGCATCGTTTAGATCAAGAGAATCTGTCCATTCCTTCTGCACAACAGTCTTACCTGTCGAATGAGCAATTGACTCGGGTCTTCATTCACCACGGCTTGGTTCTTGATTTGCTTCGCTCGATCAGCATATCGCAAGGTGCTTAACGTTTCCTGAAACGTAACATTGAGAAAGTTAGTGAGAAAGCAAGACATCAACGAGGGAATTGTGGATTTGAGGCGCAAGTACTCACTGAATAGTTCACACTTGCTGGACTTAATGCTGCGATCATGATTGTTTTCGAGTTTCCTCCGAGAGAGTCTTTGAGAAGGTGTGTCTTGGAGTATCACAGCCAGCAGAAATTATAGGTCAAGGGATCAGTGATGTACTGCCCGTCACAAGCTGCAGTTCATCAACCTTACCAGTTTGGAGTTCCGATAGGGAACCAAGATTTTCTTCTTCCCATTCGCGAGATCGGCAAGCGCCGAAATGCAGTTCCCAAGAGCAGACAAAGACTTGGCAAGAGAGTAGTAGCAGCGCAGCATTTACACATGAGAACATCACATGAAAATTTTACCCCATTGCAACGTTTCAAAATCCTCACCTGGTTGATTGCTGCCCCCTCTTTCAGTCTCGACCCGGTCGCTCCTGTGCTCGCAGCTCGCTCGCTCCCAGCTAAGTCAATCAGGTTTATCCGACTCACTTTCTCCAGGACCTTACCACTCGCTTGATTCAGCTCGGACTGTGTGACGATGATCTGGAAGATGGTATGTGCGCGAGAGCTCGTGGCATTCATGTTCGTTGACGCCGTCGTTCTTGCTAAGATCCCAGCGTCCATGAGCTATTTCGTTCACAAGCGCAAGAGAGGATTTGAAAGTCAGTGGAGCTGGACTGAGAAAAAACCGAAACAAGAAACACTCTCACTCTGCTGATTTCTCTGTGAGTCGAAACTGCGCTTCGAGTCAAACCTTCAGCATACGGTCCTTGCCGAGGATGATCGCGAACTTTCAGGTTGTCGAGTGCCGGATTGAATAGATCTGAGCACACCCAAGCGTCACTGTGTTAGTAAATGTGGCACATCTTCGAGATACAAGCTATTTCTTAAGCTCGCAAACCTTTCACCCGCTCGTTGTAGATCTCCATCATACTCGCCTCGACCTTGAAGGTGATATCGGTCGTGTTGGCTTCAATTCGTTCAAAGATGACCTCAGACGCTCGTGGAATGATGCCCTTATCGCTACCGTAGCCGACCATCGAGAATGATTTGCCCGAGCCAGTCTGGCCGTATGCAAACAGGCTCACGTTGAAACCATTCCATGCGTGCTCCAGAACCTTCGCATGCACACTTGAATTAGTGGGATTGCATTGCGGTCTATGTAATTTAGACGACATTTCGATGGCGAGTTAGCTTACCTTGACGCCGATGTCGTCCCAGACGGTATCTTGCGATGCATGTTCGGGGTCGTCGGGATCAGCGAAGCTGTTGTAGCTGTAGTCGAACGTGAATGCCTTCTCCCCATTGCTCTCGGGGTCCGTGATGATGGTCTGCTGGGTGTCTTTCGCCATTTCTATGATTATAGTGACGAGTGGAAGAGAAAGAGACCGCAGACTCGTGTGAGAACGGCAACGTAGGCATCGAAAGCAGCGTGTGGTGGGATACTCACTGATGCAAGGGGTGCTTTGGAGGTGCTTCTCGCGCTCATTGAATGGCCGGACTCTGACCGCGACTTGCACATTTTCCGACATCGTGGACGCTGGTAGTCAACAGTCAGGTCAGCCAGCGTCTGCACGTTGTCTGAAGCTCTATGGGAACACACGCAGCTCACGCTCCTTCTTTTCGATAAGCTTGTCGTCGCTCATTTCGCCCACTGACTTAATCGCTGCCCTGGCTCCGTCTATAGATGACACGACGAAACCGATTGCACTGAGTTGCATCTAAATGCGTCCGAGTTGCACGTCAGAGGCACACCCCAAGTGCAGAGGCGAGTACACACACACAATACAATAAAATACCGCCGTGATCTTCTTTGTCGTCCTCGAACATGACTTCCCGACCAACGATCTCTTCTCGTGACTACTACATTGAACGGTTCGCGACTTGTTCGACTTGGCGAGCAAGGGCTCGCTGCAATGAAGTTCACCCCGGAACCAGACACGGTGGAGAGTAGAGCACGTCGCACTGCTTGAAGCTTTTGTGCAGTGCGCATGGTCTGGTGATGCGTGGCAGATTTGAAGGTCGCTCGCCTGAAGCTCGTGCGTTGCCTGCAATGCGCAACGCGCAATGCGCGCCACGGCGCCTTCATTGCTTGACTCGGCATTTGAACAACTTCAACTCATGTCACTCGAAAGGGAAGGCACTCTTTCGAGGAGTGCCCCTCTGAGTGCCTTGAGTGAGCAAATCCTTGAGGCGTTTCAAGCGCCACCACACGTCGGAATTTTTACACTCGATCTTTCATAGCAAAGCGAGCTCCGACGGGAGCGGCCGGTGGTCCATGTAGTTCCGTGGACGGCTATTTAGTGTAATTATGAAACAATGGAAACTAATCGGCACAGTGTTTGATAGCAATTATCGTTCCTATTTCTGCGCTAATTAGTATAAACCAGGCATTTTGTGAGCAAATGATTACTGTGATTAGCTATTGGACAGTCCCGTGGGCCGTGGCCAAGTCGTCGCGCTCCTCGCCCTCCAATTGCTTTGCTCGCGTTGGAGCCCACCGACGGAAAAGAAACGCGACCGCGTCAGCTGCTGCGCAACTTTGAAGCCCTCCCTCCCTCTCTGTGTGGCTGTGTCCCTAGTGTGAGACTCGGCTCCTTCCACACGCGAATCGAGGAGGAGACATGCTCACCATCGTCGTGCCGCACGCGCGCGCCGGCGCGATCGCCAAGTACGCGGCGCTCGTGCACCGCCGCGGCGTCACGGCTCAGAGCAGCATCGCGACGCGCATCCTGTCGACGCGCTCCAGTGCGAAAGAATCTGCGCTGACCGGTGTGAAGGCCACGACTGCTGCGAGTGAGATCGGTGCGTCGTTGCAGGCGTCGGAAGCGATTGTGCCAGCGGCTGGTGCGACTGGCGCGCTTACGCTCAAGGAGCGCATGGAGATTTACGGGCAGCTGTCCAAGGTGCGACTGAGTTCGCTGGTCGTGATGACGACCGGAGCAGGTTTCCTGATGGCGGGCGGCCCCATTTCTTGGGGCTCATTTGCAGCGGCGACGATCGGTACATCACTTGCTGCGGCGTCCGCGAACACGTTCAACCAGGCGTGGGAAATCGAGCTCGACGCGAAGATGAACCGAACCTGCAAGCGGCCACTACCCTCGGGGCGGATCACGCGCAACCACGCAGTTGCGTTCGGCGCTGCGACTGCTGCGACGAGTACTGCGATTCTGGCGGCGGGATGCAACCCACTGGTTGCGTCACTGGGGCTCTTCAACATCGGCCTCTACTCGCTCGTGTACACGCCGATGAAGACCCGCAGCGAGTTGAACACGTGGGTCGGTTCCCTTGTCGGCGCCATCCCCCCCGTCATGGGCTGGGCTGCTGCCACCGGCACGATGTTCGCACCGGAGGCCGCTCTTCATGCGTATCTGCTCTTCTGCTGGCAGATGCCGCACTTCTTTGCTCTGAGCTGGAGATCGCGTGCCGACTACGCTCGTGGCGGATACAAGATGGTCGCGTGCGCTGACCCGACGGGCTCGCGGAGTGCGGCCCTTGCGCTTCGCTACTCGCTGTACATGGCGCCGATCCCGATCGTCGCCGCGCTCACCGATGCGACGAGCTATATGTTTGCCGTGGAGGGTACGCTCGTGAACGCGTACGCGATCTACTTGGCGCAGAAGTTCTATCGCAACCCGACGAACGCGACTGCGCAGAAGGTGTTCCTGTGCTCGCTCTGGTACTTGCCGGTGATGATGGGCTGCATGGTGCTGCACAGCCAGAACTGGCTGGACGATGAAGAAGTTGAGGAGAAGAAGAAGGCGAACGTGTGGCGCGAGGCGTTCCTGGGCGAGATCGAGAACTTCAAGCCGCTCGAGCCGTCCATGGTCTCCAAGGAGGAGAGCTCGGTGTCGGCATGGGTCGTGACGCAGATCCGCACGCTGCGCCACTGCTTGAAGGAAGTGTGCATCCACGAGAACCTCTGGGGCTTCAAGGACGGCAAGCACAACGCCGACGACAGCAGTGTGCTGTGCCCCGTGCACGTAGGCAACTCTGCGAAGGAAACGGCAGCGATCGCGTCTCAGGCATCCCGAAAGGAGGCGTAACTTGGGAGCAACACGTCATCGTTATCTGTCGTCATTGCTCACGCACAAAGATGTCGATAAGCAGCTCTCAACCAACCAATTGTCTCAAATAGATCGTCACTGTTTTGCTTCTTCTCCAGCGGAACGGAGGAGAGAGCGAGCCGCACAAAGAAAACCAATAATGCTGTACATTGCAAGAAACCCCTCCTCCCCACCACTTCTCTATCCCATTCTACGTAGTACCTCTGTCAGTGAATCGTGTAAGGTCTCAGCTCATTTACCACTTGATACCGAGCGGATTCGAGAGCTCGAGCTTGGGCACCGCGTGGTAGCTCGTGTGGAACGCCTTGAGTGCGCCTTCCGAGAACGGCTGGCCACCGAAATACTTATTGTAGACGTACTTGCACGCCGGATTGTCGGTCGGCGCGCGCACCTGGAGCTCCTGGAAGCGACTCGTGACGTTGCCGAGCAGCTCCGAGGCGAGCAGCGTGCTCTTGGGCTTGATCTGCCCACCGCCGTTCAGACATCCGCTCGGACACGCCATGATCTCCACGTAGTGGTACGGACATTTGTTGCGTCGGATCTTGGTCATGATCGACTGGATGTTGCGGAAGCCGTAGGCGATCGCGAACTTGAGCACCTCCTGGCCCTCGACGACGAGCGTCACCTCGCGGAAATCCGGATTTCGGCCCACGACGTACTCCAGCGGACCAGTGACATCCACGTTGAAGAGTTCCTTAGCCGCATACCGAAAGATGTGCTCGAGCGGACCGCCCGAGATCGCATTCACATTGCTCCCGAGCACACTCAAACCGTCTTCCGAGATGCCGCTGAGCATGATCTCCTGAGCAGACAGCTGCGCGAGCTCGAGGTTGACAAAGTCGATGTTCAGATTCGTGATGAGCTCAATGATCTCGGTCGTTGCGAGCACACAGTCGACATCCTTTGCTTGCGCTTCTTCATCTAGAAAGTCCTTGCGCGAGGCCTCGAGTTTCTTGTCAAAGCACGGCATGACTGCGACGTGGTACACTTCATTCGGCGCAATACTCTGTTCCCTGCTGACCATGTGCTTGATGAGCGAACCGGCGATTTGCTGCGGCGACTTGGTCGTGTCGATGAACGGGATCGCATTCGGCTGTGTCTTCTCAGCGTAGCAGATCCAACCGGGGCACGACGACGCGAGCATCGGCATTGCCTTCAACGGATCTTGCAGTGGGGTGGCGCTCGTGATTGGCTCGACGAACTCGGTTTTCGTCGATGAGACAGCAACCGAGGACGGCGGACGTGCCCAAACCGTCTTTTGCTGATTCCGGAAGCGGTGCAAAAACTCTGCGCGCGACTCGAGCAACGCAAAGTCGCCACTGCAAGTCGAGTCGATGACCATGTGGACGCCAAGCGTGCGGAACATGGTCACCAATTTGCGATGCACGGCGATCACAGGAAGATCAAAGTGAGCGGCGAGCGACGCTCTCGATTGCGGCGAGAGCGTGATGACCACGTGACGATACTGTTTGGCACTCAGCACATCGAGCAGCTCTTGCACGCTTTGCTGTGAGATCAGCACAGTCTCGGCAGACGTGACGCAGCCGCTGCACGCGAGACAGTCGTCCAGTGAAATGGTGGCTTTCTCCTTCTCAGTGGTGCGGATGATGTTGGGCTTGACGGTTTCCTGCATGCCCCAGTCATCGGCTGTGAGCTCCGTCTCGAGCGAAATCTTGGCTACGCCGAGCGGGCGAGCAGCGCCACCCTCCGCGGGTGCATCCGGCGTGAACAGCGGGTTGATGCACGCCTGCGACGGCTGGATGTAGTCGTTAAGATCTCCTAGGAATACGGACGCCTGTACATGCACACATATGAACACAAGAGAAAGCTACCATGAGCACAGTGTTGCATCGTTGAAGCGATTGCTGTCACGCCACGCACCATCGCGTCTTCTTAGAGTGCTTCTTCCACCAACACGAGGACGCTGCGATGACTTTGTCCTGCCAACGCGAGAACACTTGTTGAAAGGCTTTTGGCTTTTGGTGGTTCCGCAATCACTCCAAAGTGAAGGCTTGTCACAGTATATAAACCCAAAAACACATGCTCTTAAAACGATATCGAAAACACTCGAACATGGGTTTTTGGGTGGATTCGAAAGTGATGGCTTCGATCGGCTTGCGCAGCTCGTGGTGCTTGGACTGAGTTATCGAGCCGGCTCGAATCAGACATTCTTTTGATCTCTTGCTTGTGGACCACGAAGGACAGTCACACGTGCTCAGCGGTATAGTGTTACACATTGCTGTCGAGCCGAGCCGAGCCGAGCTTCACACCCAACCCCAACTGGCTCCTTTTGCTCGCAACCCGAAAGTGCCAATACAAACGCCCAGACAAATCTCGCCAAGTCCCGGCTTTCGCGTTCTCGCTGACTTTCCTTTCCATACAGAGAGCACGGAAAGCAGGAAAAGAAGTGCAGCAGTTTTCCCGTCCTCCTCTATTGGCCGCAAGAGAGAGAAAGCGAGCGTGCGAGTCTCCGCGTGTAAGTGAGTGTATCTGTGGTGGCGTGAACGCGGATACAGGGCGACGGACAGGCGAACGAGCGAGTGTGGACGGACGTACAGGAAACACTCAGCAGCCGAAGGCAGAACGACGCAGACAAGCTGGCGACTGCGACGACAGCGAGCGACGCGCGCGGGGGCAGCGGGAGTGGAGACCCCGCCGCCGCAGAGAATGACAAGATGGGACGCCGGCCTCTAGCACCTCGCTCGAAGACGTACTCACGGCGGCGGACTACAACCGCGAACAGGCTATGTAAGAGCGGCGCGCTCGCGTGCGTCGGCTTGATCGCTTTGCTGAGCGGCGTGCTGATTCAGACGGCAACAGGTGCGTTCTGGTCGTTGGGTTAACTCTTCGTCGGTGGCTTTGCATTCTGATTTACTGTTGTTGTGTGTGTTGTGTGTGTTATCTACAGCGGCGGATGCGTTTCCAGACAAGATTGGCTACAACTGCGTGTCTGCCAAGTGCGTGTTTAACAGCGGCGACTACTCGCAGAGCAAGTATGCCGATGGCCTCTCGTGTATGAAAGGTTGCGGCCAGTCGGAGATCCAGGGCATCGACACCGCGCTCACGGACATCCCGTCGATGACGATTAGCTCGTCACTGAAAGGCACATGCACGAATTGCTCGCTGGTCGTGGAAACGACGTGGAACTTCCCCGAGATGCTTGACACGTACGACCTGACTGAGGACTCGCTCAACAGCAAGTCGTGTAACTTCACAGCAACGATGGAGATCAACGCACCGCAGCTCTGGGTCCTTGAGGGCAGCTCATCGAACTGCTACATCAATAACTCTTTGATGCCGTGTCGGCGTGACGGGAACAAGACGCTGGTGCACCTAAACTCGACCATGATTGCTGCGCTCGCCGTACCCGAGAAGGAGTATGTCTTTACGGTTGATCACATCTCAACGCGTCTCGGACCAGGAACGAAGTCAGACTTGACAGCGCTGAACGTGAAATTCGACGGCACGGGCTGCCGCGCGACGACACAGGACAATACGACCCCACGACAGGTGTTTAATCTGGAGCTCACTTCCAACTCGTACAAGCTGATCGGGATGTTCACAGACACCGCCATGGAGGCTTCCAATCCGCACGTGATGAGCAACACTTCCGTGAGCATAACGTTCACCAGTGGAGCGGTACTGCGAGCCGGGGCGTTCATCCTGTTACGAGTCGCGAAAACGGTGGAACCGGACTTTTCGACGCTGATTAAGGACGTCAACGCTGCACGTATGCAGCACAAAGGGAGTGAGGTGCCATTGACTCTCTTCGTGGGGAAGTCGAACATCTCGTTCACGATTCCAGACTCGTTTGTGGGCGATATCAACAACGGTGACAGGCTGAACATCACGTTCGATAACTTCAAGAACCCGTCGAACGACTCGATGACGATCGAGAAGTGCTACCTGTCTGCCTATCAGGGCTTGGCTTCCGCTGTCGATACCTCGCCAGTCCTGTTCTACACTGTGGAAAAAGGTACATGAAGCGCACCGTTCTCGTGAGCGAGCTGCTTTGACTTGGGACAGATGAGCTCACCTTATTTTTCGTTGTGTATTGTTTACAACAGCAAACCGTGAGCGAATCGCCTCTCGACTGGATTACGTGACAATCGTGATCTTCGGCGTGTGCTTTCTTTTCTCGCTGGTGATCATTCGATGGGTAAGTTTGTAGTCTGCTCCATCCATTGCCTCTGTTTTTGTGATAGATGACTCACACACTCGTTTCTTTTTTGTTGTTGACAATTTCTAGCACGGTTTACCGCTGACCATGACGACTCTCTGGACCGATATGGTCGCGATCTCCGCGTTGTTCTCATTTGCAGCAGGCTGCGGTGGGTACCTCGTGTGGGTGATCCAGCCGTCGAAAGCCTACGTGCATTGGTACACTGCCCAGTATTTCTTCAACACCATGATGATCCTGTCGCTGTGCTTCCACTGGGCGAGTGTGCTGTCATTCAAGAGCTTCAAGAAGCTGTCGTGGAAGTCTCCTGCTGTGCTCGGGTACCTCCTAGCGAACGCAGCTGTAATTGCCCTGATCATCTCGCTGTCGATCGCCGCTGACGACGATCTTCGCTGCGTCTTCGATGAGCAGTCGCTGCAGTGTTCGTCTGAAGAAGAGTGCACAGGAAGTCTGGCTGCAGAAGGGAAAGTGGTTCGCGACGCGGTTCGAGCGTGCGACATTCAGTCGTTCTACTTGGTGTTCGGAGCTGGTTTCGTCATGTGCACGGTGATGCTTATGATTCTCGGCTGCATGGTGATGAGCCGAGGTCGTTCGTTGATGCTGAACGAGGACCCATCGGAGCCGCGAATTCGGAGCTCGCTCACGATTTTCTACGTTATCATCGCGACCACGTGTGTGCTGTACATTTCGTGTCAAGTGATTTACATCGCGCAGTACGTCTCTGGTCGTGGCGGGAGTGGTGAGCTGTCGGATCTGGTGTGGTACATCTTCATCGTGTGGCTGCCGCATGGTCTCCCTCCACTGCTGCTGCTGTTCCTCCAGTGGAATCCGAGCACCGAAAATTTCCACCATGAAGAACCTGAATCGGTTGACCAGTCGTCGAAGGAAGACGTGTTCAACATTACGCCTCGCTCATCCGGATCGTCGCCCCACATGCCGTACTCGAAGCTTCTGCGTGATCGCATCAGCATGGGTGAGTCAATGATCAACGGCGACGAACCTGGCAACAAACTTCGATTGATCGTGCGTCTCAAGCTTCCAGCAAACTTTGACCGCGCGTGCTTTGTGTCACTCGACTTCTTCTCGTCGAAGGATCCGATCAACGGAACCAACTCACTCGCCACCATCTGCAGAAAAGCTCAATGGAAGTGCGTTGGAACAACGGAACCGGTTGGTGTGACCGGCGAGACCGAATCGGCATTGAGCAGCAACGGCGCGTCGAATTCGATCTTTGTCTTCGTCGCGGTGCTCGAAGTTCCAGTCGTTGGTCATGCGTCGAATACCGTGCTTCGGTTTTTAGTTCATGCGAGCACAATCGGAAAGCGCGACACGGGCCACAACTTTGCTTCGAACTACCTAGACGGTCAAACAAACACCTATGGAAATGGTGGGTCGGGCTCGAAGAATGAAACTCCAGCGACGCAGCTCTCATACCAGATGACGATGTTCCACCCGCTGCTCGAGTTTGTCACTTCGTCTCAAGCAGTCCTCGACGCCGCGGCTAGTGGCCAGCCGCTAAATATTCATCCGACAGACGAACACACCTGCACAGTTTTGGAAGAACATCCTTCGTTGCAACGAGAAGTTGACGTGATGCTTCAAGGAAACATGAACAACGCTGAGCTGAGTGTGGCAACAGTGATGATGCCAGGCGAGATGTCTACAAAGGAAGATGGTTCATCGCACAAGCAAATTGGCAACATCATCCGCTTCTTCCAGTACGACACGGAAGACGGCGGCGGTGGTCTCGTCGTCGAAGACTTGCAAGAGAGTGTGTACGCGAATGCGATTCCTCGGCAGCTCATCGAGTTGCTTGCTGTCGAGCGCCAGGAGCAGGCTGAGAAGGCGAGAGAAGACTTACACACTTTCCTGGGCCAGAAGAAGGACAAGCAGACTCGTGGGTTCTATGGAACGCTTATCGGTCAAATACAGGATGAAGGTGACACTGCAACTGCGCGAGACTGGCTGGAGAACCGTCTGAAGAAGAGGAAGGAATACGTGTCGATGATCCGGAAGAACATTCAGTACCTGGTGAACCGCGACAAGCACAAGCAGTATTTCAAGGCGAGCGTGGAGAAGAAGTCCGAGGACTTGCGTTTCGTACCGATCAACCTGCACATCCAAGATCTCCTGATCGGACCGACCAACTCCTTCATCAACGACGAGAAGAGGCGTACTTCGAAGGAGGTTTCTGTGTATGACTTCACGACGGTCGGTGCTCCGGCGGCGCATTGCCTCAAGTTCAACAAGGGTGGTATTCTCTCGTATCAAGTGAAGCTGAAGAAGCTGCAGGCGAAGATTAGTGAGACGGATTTGGACATCTCGAAGTGGCCGGAAGAGATCCGAGAGTACGATGATCTTCAGTGGGACTTGCAGCTTCGCATGGACAGCGCGTTCGCACAAGCATTGGCGGCGCTGACGTGCAGTTTTGTGCGCAAGGTGGAAGTCGCGATCCAGAATCCCGACATTGTGAAGGGAGAAGACATGCTGTGCCAGATGTCTACGCTGGGTTTCCTGTTCCACGTCGAGTCACTTCTTTCGACCCACGGCAAGGAAATCGGTATGCTTGAAGACATGGCTGGCTCCGTGGCGAACCTGTCGTGCGTGGCGTTCGTGATTCAAGATGTTCGTGACAAGCCATCCAACCGTTTCTCGTTCCGTATGTCTCGCAAGAAGGATATGAGCGACGAAGCCGGAATTGTCAAGGTGACTGTCTCGCACAAAAACAATCGCGGCACAAAGCGCTCTCCGATCAAGTACATTGTAACCGTCCAAGTGGCCACATCCGAGGTTGAGCTACCTGATCGTCTCGCGAGCGGCGGTGAAATCACTGTCACTCCATTGCTGTTCACCCAGGGCATCAACGAAATGCAGACGATTGCGAACAATACGGAGCGCGCGAAGACTGAGCTGCAGGACATGATTAACATCAATAACCTCCGACCGCTGAAGGCTTTCTGTGAGAAGTACTGCCGCCTCACTGTCGCATTACCGACGAATTCAGGCAACTTCGTGCGCGGATCCCATCGCTACAGAAACATGAACCAAGCACCGATGAAACTGACGGAGGACCAGGTCACACAAGAGTTCCGAGCACTTGAAACTGCAGTTCTCGATGCCGCGCAGAGTCTGGTGAAGACAAAGCGCCCTGAAATCCTGAAGCGGTCAGCGGACTTGTGTCGTGAATTGGGTGGCGGGCGCGTAACCGTGTGCAAAAGCGCCAAGGATCGCACTGCGATGTCTGTGACATTGGAGCAGGTTCGCATTTTGCACCGCCACCATGATCTGCCAGACAACCGCATCCCTGCGACGGTGTCTGTCATGCGAAGCCACGGTGTGCGTATCGAAAATGCTCTGAAGAACACGGGGAAGCGGCAGTTCGCGTTCAACAAGCTCCAGCGGTCGTTGCTTCCGGAGGACTACCGTTGTCCAGACCAAGTCGGAGGCACGGGCAACGTCAGCTAAGGATGCTGTGAGGTACCAGTGAGAAAGAGAGCTGTGTGGTGAAAGTGGTGGTGGGACGAAGTGGAGGATGAAGATGCGAATGATGCAGTAGCTTATTATGTTAGGTTTGTTTAGAGACCATGCAATTACTGGGAGGGAGTGGGCGTGGTGCGTGCGTGAGCCATTTCTATAAAACGTCAATGATGTTTTGGGAGAAGAATGAGAAATGGTCGATCACTTGCTGCTTGTCTGTCTGTATGTGTTGTCGAGATATGTTGATGTCGTCACTTTTTCATCACAGGTCATTGAAATCCAGCTGCGTCACGAAGGCATAGGACTTGTCTTCTTTGCCGTTGGGGCTCGTCATGAGCGCGTTCGAGCGCGTCGGGGAGGTCGACAGTCGCGTGTCCGCGTCCAGCTGGTTGCGTTTCCGCAACTTGGACATCATCTCCTCGTCCGAGATGCCCTTCTCCGCCGCCACTTTCTGCTTCTCTGCCAACTACAAAGTCAAATGTAGCAGTGTTAGAGCTGTTATCGGGTGAGTACGAACTCCACCAGTGAAACAGAAGAAGTTTACCTCTTTCTTGCGCATGACCTCGGAGAAATGGCGCGAGCTGCTCATCTTGAGGATGTCCCGCGACGGCACAAGCACATCGGTGTGGTCGCTGTCCGAGACGGCCGATACATCAGACCGCGCCGAATCCAATGGGTCTTCGCGCTCGAACTGCAGCTGTCGACTGGATGGTACTCCTGGACGCACGCGAATGTTGTTTCGATGGAGAACTGGATCGCTGTTCATCGTTGGCGACCATGGGGCGTTGCGGTCGTCCAGATCCGCACGCGAGCTGCCGTCTTCATAGGTCTCTTCGCTCTCGCCACTGTTTCCACCACTGCCTCCAAATCCACCAAAACTGTTGACAGAGCTGTTCTGCTGACCGACTAGCTCGAGCATCTTGGTCAGTTTGAGTTCAGCGATCGCCAGGCAATCTGCATGCTCCCCTCGTGCGTCACCTTGGATACCAGAGGAATTGCTGTTAAGCAGGCTGCTGCCATTTTCTAGACTTGTGACATCGAGCACGTCATCGAAAGCCTGCAGTCGCTGGGCTAACCCGAAAGAACCTTGTTGCACGCCTGTGATCACGCCGTCCAGGCGCTCGTAACCTGCCTTGTTCACCTTGAGCGTCGCCTTAGATTGCTGGATCTCGTTCTCCAGTGTGTTATACACCTCTCTGTTGAGCTCAATGCCTCCGATGCCAGACGCCTTGAGCTCGTTGAGCGCCTGAAGTGCCTGCTCTTTCTCCTGGCGGACTGCGATGAGTCTCGTCTCGGCTTGTGCTTTCTCCTTCTCCAGTGACGTCGTTGTTGTGCCCTGAGCAAACAGTTTCTCGACCACTTCGTTTAACGATGCCGCGCCGGCTGCGAGCTTGAGCTGATCCAGTACCTCCTCGTAGTCTGCTGCCTTTTGAGATTTTGTCAGGTTTGCGAGGTGCAACGCCTCGTTCGCTCGCTCTCGACTCTCTATGGACCGCAGTAACCGCACCTCCTCCTCCGCCGACAAGTCCCCACGAAGCTCTGCGGCGATCTCAGCGCGCTCTTGGATCCGCTGCAGGCGCCACGCCTCCATTTTCTGTGAATTCCTGGCTCGAACTTCATGATCTCCGAGTTCTCGTGCGCGTGCTTTTCGCTCGACCTGGATCTGCAACTGCACTCTACACACAGAAAAGCGGTGAGTGTTCCGTTGATAGGTATAAAGGTGCACATGAGAGCGACTGGCAAGCACATACTCTTGCAAGAACTGGACAGCACGAGCTTTCCCAGCCTCGAGCTGGCGACAAAGTAATTTCACTTCGTCAGCCTCGTGTAAGCTCTCGTCGACCGCCTTGGACATGGCAAGCACGTGCGCATCCACGCGCAGCTGATTGGTCTGCAGGCGCCGCAGCATGTGCTCAAGTTGCCGCCGAAGGTGCATCTGCTCCTCCATGGATGCGGTGCACTCGGAGATTTCCTGCTTGATCTTGTTATTTTTCTTTGAGATCGGCGTCTCCTGGTTCTGTATACGGCTGAGTTCCTGAGTCTCCAGTTGCAATGCTCGTAGCTCATCCTACACTCAAATCACAGAGCTGTTAGTCATAATCACGACAACCTCGTGATACATAGTCCTGACGTTATTCGACGCACCAGCAATGTGTTGAGCTCTTTCTGTCGCCGCTCGACCATCATCTTTTGCTCGTTGAACTTGCGAGCATTCAGGTTCACGCCATCTTCGAGGCACTCGATGTCCTTTTGTCCGGTATCCGTCTCAGGAACTGATCCTCCGGGTGAGCTCTCGTGCAGACTGCGTAGGGAAGTCGACATGGCGGATTCTCGATTCGGGAGGACGATGGGCGAGTTTGCCTTGCGCACAGCCTCGACGAGCTCTCGCTTCTGCGTGATCTTTTTCAGCTTGTGGCTCGCGAGCAGCGTGCTGTTACTATTATTGTTGCTGTTGTTATTGATGCTACTGCTGTTGTTGTTGTTGCTCATGGGCATGTCATAGTTGCTCGCGGGTGAGTCGCCGATGGGGAGGAGTCGCAGGCGGCCTGACATGACGCCTCGCTTCTTCATTTGCTTGTCACTTGTCTTCAACGGTGTTGTCTGCATGACCATGTAAGCGTTGGTGTTACTTTTGGGCATCAATCGCGACAGTCAACCTCAAACTTACGTACCGCGATAGATGAGAGGTCTGTGAACTCGGTCGCCATGTCTAGAGCGATTGATTTACTTGGGAGATACCCGACCGACTAGCTGTGCTTCATTCTCAGACTCTTCTAGCTCCTCGCTATCGCGGGGCACTGCACTGCACTCCGACCAACAAGATGACAGCACTTGGGCCTTGGGACTGAAGCACAGAGCCGAAAGAGAACGCCGTAATGGAGGCGAAACCACTGGGCACAAGGATAAAATTGAACGCGCAAAAATAGGCTTCCTGTCGTTGTGGAGAGCACGCAGCAACGCTCCTATTCATCAAACTTCAATTGATCTGCAGACTTGAGGTTTGTTCAGTTCTCGCATACGGTATTTGAAAATGTCGACCACACCTGTAAAGCCAGCGACGAGTTCTGGAATCACACGGGAGCATGACAAGACCGGAGCTGACGTCTGGAGCATCTGGTACGCCGCCAGATTCGGAAAAACTGAGCGAGTGCGCTTCATCTTGAACCACAAGAAAGCTGGCATCTCAGTCGACGAACAAGAGCCCGTACGTGCTCCCAGTAGACTTGCCACACTTGATGGACGTCCTGCCAATCTATATCATTGCTGATCTTTTCAATTCTGCCTGATCGACTGGTTCTCAGGAAACACAATGGTCCGCTTTACACTTTGCGTGTCGTTTTGGCCATTTTGACGTCGTCCAATTGCTCATCGACCACGGAGCTAGTCCCGATCTGAAAAACGAGGTCTTGATGCGTCGTATCCAGGGCCTTGCTCGTCTTCTCTTACACTGATTTCTTCATTTACGTTCACGCTCTGTAGAATGGGAACACACCGCTGCACCTTGCTGCTGGATGGGGGAACCTCCGCTGCTGTGTGTTGTTGCTGCAAGCTGGAGCGAGCGTTTCTGCGACGAACCTTTCCAAGCAGACAGCGTTAGCCGTCGCAAAGGCTTTATCGAGAGGAGACCATGTCCAGCTCCTTGATCGATGGCAGCCTCTTCGACTTACCCCAACAGGTTGCTGCATCTGACCTCCTTTCACACCGTCGTAGCCTGGTAACGCTGACTGGATTTAATACCTCGCTTTGTCTTGTCACTAGAGCTGGAAGACCAACGAATGCAGCGTCTTGCACATGAAGCTGAACCGAAGTTTGTACTTTTGACAGTGTTGCAAAAAGCGTCCAGCGAGGAGCCCCATCCATCGATTCGTTCGGAGCTGCATGCTCTTCACTCGAAAGTCCATTCATTCGGAGACGGCCACCCGGGACTGCTCATCACGTTTGCCAAATTGGGATCTCTCTATCGGTGGGTGGCTGCGCTTTTCTGTTGCTGATCTTCAATACTTTCACTGTCGAAGAAAGACTGACTGGCAATTTTGGCATCTGTTCCTGCTTCTCAGCGACTGCAACCGCATGGAAGAGGCGCTAGAGATGACGGATCGCGGGCTCAGTCTCTGTGAGGCAATTCGAGGTGAGCACCACTCAGAGACAGCTGCCTGGCTCAACAACACTGGCGAACTCCTTCTTCTTCAGCAGCGCAGTCGTGAAAGCTGCCACTTCTTCTCGAAAGCACACAGCGTCTTCTCCAAGTACACACAGTCGCTTCCTTGTCTTATCTCTCTTTTGATGCGGCGACTTGAACGGCGACTCATCTGGACTCCTCTGGTGTGAATGAAGATTGAAGGGGGAGAGTGACTATGAAACGCTCGCTGCTCTGGAAAACGCTGCGATCGCACATCATACGGCTGGGGATTCAGCGGCGACGATCTTGCTCCTTCAGCAGCTTCTCATCCTTCTCCACAAGCGCTACCATGGCGGCTACAATGCCAAAGTGCTCGAGCTCTCCTTCGTTCTCGCATTCGCTCTGCTCACTCAAGTAAGCGCTACATAGTTACTCAGTATTAAGGCCAAATGACCGTGCTTTTCACGCGCGCTGACTTACTCTCTCACCCGCAGAAGCGCGTGGCAGAGGCGATGGCGATCTACGAGGACTGCTTGACCCAGGTTGAGTCACTCACAGCGCCAACTTCTCCAGAAGAGTGTCATACGCGTACCATGCGCTGTATCGAGGGTATCGGCAAGTGCTGGTTCCTTCTCGGCGATTTTCAGGTGCGCTCTCGAGCTGCTTTCTCCTCTGTGTTGCTTGATTTTTCGCTTCTGAGATCGGATTTTCGTCCTTTAGAGAGCCGAGGAGCTCTTCGGCCGGGCGCTGCGCATGTCTACCGCATTAAAGCAGCACGGGGAGTCGCCAACTTCAGCAGACGCGCACCTTTCAGCGGAGCGCCAGCGCGCGCATCGGAACGTCGCCATGGTCGCTATCGCAAAGAAGTCCGCACTCGCGGTAGAAGGGAAACTTCAACGTTGGTGTGAGCAACCAGTATAAAGACCGGTATGCAGTATAATAGGTATGAAAAACTCTTCTACAGCATGAATGTCCCTTTTTCAAACGCAGAGCAGGACATACGTTAACCATGATTAGTATCCAGCTTTGATTCTACACCTCTGCATTTCAGAAAATGAGCCACTTGACTCTGAGTGACGGACGCTCGTTCAGTGGAAACAGGGCGATGGCGGAGACAGGAGCACCGACGACGAAGACGCTCTACTGCATCCGCCATGGCGAGTCGACATTCAACGAGTGGCGCAAGCAGAGCATCTGGAACTTCTCGTGGATCTGGGTGCGCGACCCCATGATCATCGATGCGCCGCTCAGCGCCAAGGGCAAGCAACAGGTGGGGCTACGTTTGTAATTTTGCGTGTGATTGGCGTGTCCTCATGCTGCTCTTTCTCATGATTTCCCGCGTTCATTATTGTGTATCTAGGCGCTGCAGCTGCACGAGCTCATCAGATCCAAGAAGCTGGACGAGCGCATCGAAGTGGTGCGTTGTTCTCGTCGCTCGCTGTGACCATAGTCGTTATTTTCGTGAAGACATCTTCTACACTCCAGGCCAAAAATATACGGCCACCCACCTTTTTCCTCATAACTTTGCGACCACTAGGAGTTTAGCGATGCTGTTTGAGTATGTTATGTGACTGACTATACTGTATCCCTCTGCCGTGCTAACAACCCCAT